>JALLOX010000191.1:0-14055 GCA_036939695.1 Thalassiosira ordinaria | reverse complement strand
CCCCCACAGCCTTCAAAACAATTATTTGCAATATCCGATAGTTTTAGCACTTTGTGACCAGAAAGCCAAAAAAGTTGTAAGCTCTCATATGAAGCAATAATCGCTAACTGAAAGTGATCTACCTACCTAAGAGTAAGCAAAATAAAACCTACGTGGGTATGCAACTATTTTTATTTACAACTGCAGAGGTCAGAGACAGAGACGCGACGACGACGTCGACCAATCTCATAGGCGGACTGTCGATCGGGTGGGCGGAAGAAGGAGGTCTCCAGCCATACTCAAGCTACCACAGCATATAGCGAATAGCGATGATGCCGCTCTTCCGCAGATTCATTCGGGTAGTGCTCGTCGCCCTCCTAACCGTGGTGGCGTTGCTTCCTTTCTTGCTCAACGTGGATCTCAACCTCGAGACGAGCATTATCAGCCTTCCAAACTTTCTTGACGAATCTCTGCCGCCGCGTGTGCAAACTAGTAATGCCACAGATGCAGCAGCAGGGGCAGCAAGTGCCAATGGCGAATCTTTCATGCGACAACTACCCAAAGAAGGCATCGCACCGGTCCCCCTACCACGTAAATGCCTCCCCGGAGCATGCCTTCCTCGAAGATACTTCAGCACGACCAATCAACATCCGCCAATGTATTATCTAGAACCGAATATGGATCGTACTGGACGTCACGGCATGTTTGCCAATGTGCCCTCTCGACCATGGGATGAGTCATCCATTACTCCGTTGGATTTACATTCGGAGAGTGCAGGTGATATTGTGCGCAAAACTATGGAGTGGCGATATAAAGAGCTAATGGAATCCGATTTACGATGGGATTCACTGCTGCCCAAATATCTACCACCGCAGTTTCCTCAATGGGATCGCGGGATACACGAGCACATTGTTTCAGCAGATTCTACCATTGTGGGTTTGCCACCAAAATGCTGTCCGAGTAATGCCAATCACAAATTCCTCCATAGAGAGGCGAATGATTTGTCCGAGGAGGAGCTGAACGATTGTGAATGTCGGGCACCCAGAAATTATCCAGAGGGTGTGGGCAGGCCAACCACGACTCTCGTCACGGCATTTTATCAAATGAGCTCCAAACATCCGGTGAAAATGTACCAAAAGAATTCGGGACAGCTCATGGCCACGGCTGACCCCATGATTATATTTTGTGAACCAAATACTCAGTGGGTCAAGCACTTTATAGATCAACGCAAGCATGCTCCGACCATTGTTGTGCCGCTGTCAGCTAATGATCTGAGATTGAAACGACACTTTCCGCAGGAGACATTTTGGAAGAATCAATATGAAATTGATCCAGAGGGACCTACACATCACAAAGGCGTAAACACAATGCTTTACATCATTTGGGATGAAAAGGTCCTACTGTTGCACAGTGCGGCCATGCTCAATCCATTTAATACTACGCAATTTGCATGGGTGGATACGGGGTATTGGAGAAACCCCGCCCCACACTTGTATAGGCAGAGTGCAGTACGAATCAACATTACTGCAGAGGGAGTAGATGAGGGTTCGACGTTGCTGTATCAAATGATACCCTACAATTTTAATAGAGAAAAGGTGGTTAGTGGCAATCAGGTATTAGTGGGAGGGAACAGCTTTATTGGCACTTACAATGGGATATACAATTTATACTCGGCCTTTTACGACACATTCTGGACCATGGCTGCAACTGGCAAATTTGTTGGAAGTGACCAAAAGGTGATGTATCGTACGTGCCACACATACCCTGATGCATGCCACATTCACAAACCAAAAAAGTATAGACAGTGGTTCAAGATGCTGGGTGAGTTGCTGCGGGGGAATGGCGAGGAGATTGGAAGCCCGTTGAAATTGAATACGGAGACCATTGCGCCGGAGGAGAATTTGCCGATACCTCCCAATGGGATTGTGGATAATGCTACTGCCGATTCTCTTTGGAAGGGTGTTGCAAGAAATCCATGAGATGGTATGTCACGTTGCACATGCAAGATACAAAGCAAACTTAGGGATAATATCAATTTGCAGCATTGGTAAAAGAATGCTCCATCATTCTGAAGTCGGTAATTGAGGGGGGCAATAGAGATTCATTTTGATGGCATAATATTTTGTTCACCTGATAAGAGAAAAAAATCAACAATGATTTCATCTTGAACATATCAACTTCGAAAAATTACTTATATGTGGCACCATGGTGGCAATTATAGCACACTAGATTTGATTTGATACCGTGGTGTACATGTCCCAGCCAGCTGAAACTGTACAACTTGATGATTTAGACGAATCCATCCCTAATAGCCTCATAGACGAGATTTGGCTAGCATCAAAGCATAATTTCTGACTTCAGTCTACCTACACCAACAAGAAGCAGCCTTTGACAACTCCGAATTAAGTAAAACCTTTTGGCCTATTGGCAACTTGGTAAGTATGCCGAATCCAATCCCTAACAGCATCGGACAAGATTTGGCTCCCACCGCCGCAAATAATGTCAACAGGTATGACCCAAGGATAGTCACCTCTGAGAGCCGTGTCAACCCAACATGCCAAGCTCTTATCAAGCTTTTCTAGAGCTTCACCCTTTGACAAACCATGTAAATCTATGGTTGTTGTAGGTACTCCTGAACGCTTTGTTGTTTTGTACAAGTTTGCAACTTCGCCAACTAGAATAGGATATGCCACCTTACCAGCCTTGCCACCCAGGCATTCATTAGAAAGCGGAGTCGTCAGTGATGTAGCCTGAGGTTTGATCTTCTTCCTAGACTTTGCTTTTCTGGCTTTTGGAGCTGTTTTGTGTAGTGTTAGATTGTTCAGACCATTTCTGATTTCTTTGAGCACTGGCTTCAACTCGCCCAGTACCGGAGACATGGATCGTGAATGTTCCTCTCGATACTTTTCCATCAGTTCATCTTCAGTCAGAGATAAAGTGTGCAGAGAAGAGTGAGGCTTTGACAACTTCTTCTTCTTCTTTGATCCACCAGACTTCATAGACTGCCTCTCTGTGCTCGTTTTTGTTGATCGTTGTTTTGATGTGGCTTTGTTACTTTCTCCCAAATCAACACCTCCAACCGTTATCACATCTCCATCCTTGATCCCAAGCTCCCAGAGAGTCTTTTTCCCTGAGGAGCTGAGGAACATTGTCTTTTCTTGATGCAAGATTCGAAAGTATTTGGTAGATGGAGTGATATTTGGGCTCCTCATCCAGGAGTGGTAATTACACTTAATCACATAGATCTTTAGGAACCAGCTGAGAGAGTAATTTTTGTAGACTATCTCTTCGTCATCATCCTCAAAATCATGATCCATGTTTGAAATAGTTATCTCCATTTTCATCGAATCTCCGTAAGTATGGCACATTTCTTTCTGGAATTCATCTCCTCTTACAGAATCTATGAGATGAATCGCACAATCTGATCTCTCCACTTTGCTCAACATATGGCTCAGGTGTTTTGCTCCCTTGATTGGTGAAATGAATCTATGGATCTCCTCGCAAAGATACTCAACAACACCTGCCTGGGATGCAGTCTCCTCAATCATAGCATGGAATCCATCAAGATAAGTACAGAGAAGCATTTCTTTTGGCATATGAGTATTGATCTTCTTCTTGATCAGATTCATAATGAAGTCCGGTCCATGCTCACAGATCTCCTTCATCATACCACCACCATAGTGTAGCATATATACTGCTTCCCTGTGCTTGCCTTTCAGAAGAAAGTCTACAGCAATGATGTAAGACGCAATTTCTGACTGCTGAGCCTTCTGATAAGTGACATGATCAAATTCCCTGTCTGACCCATGTAGCTGTATGCACTCCTTCCAAAACTTCAATATGTTGTCCATGGTCACGCCGGTTGCAATGGCAGGAACGAGCTCTCTCAGTTTGGGTGGCAGAACTTGCCAATAACAGTCAATGATGTCGTGATTCTTGCATTGGCACTTCTGACAAACATATTGCCCTACATGGAAACAATATTCCATTGGTTTGCAACCAGCACAGAATCTCCCACCACAATTATTGCACAACTGAACACACCCATCAGCATTTTTCACACAGTCATTGCAACTAGAACTGTGACAGGATTCACATTCAGTGCATTTCACAAGAGGGCAACAGTTCTTGCAGATCATTTTGTCACAATGATCACAATAGTAGCCTGAACAATCTTCACAACTGTTTTGGTTACATATACTGCATTTGACCATGCTCCTGCAGTTCCCACATGCTGTAGTATTGCAATCGCGGCATGTTTTCACCAGAGGCCAGCAATCCAAGTTATCACAATACTGTCTTTCACAGCAAGGGCAAAATTGAATGCCACGTTCAATTTCACAACCGTTGCAAAACCATTCTGCACAAGTGTGACAAGTGAAATTCTGTACACCATAATCATCCGACTCTTGAGACATCCATTGCTTCTTGCTAGTTCTAATACAAATTCCATAACAGTTTGAGCAACCAAGCTTACGTCTGTTCAAATTTTCATTGTATGATTCGATTAACTGATCCAAAGCTTCAGTTTGATGTTCTCTCCACGCTTTTGGAAGAATTAATAGCTTGGGAGTGTTTCCAACGCTGCCAATGATACTTTGTAATATTGGGAGTACTGCATCCTTGGACAACGTTGGTTTCGGTTCCACAACAGGGCTGTTATGCAGGTCCTTAAAGCTCAAATCAATCTTTTCCAAGAAGACTGAATCACGTAAAGGAGCTAACCCATGCCCTTGAACCTTCACGCAGCTAGGAAACGAGAATGTCTTGAGTTTGCTTCTAGCATTGATGCTAACAAGGATACCGCAGATATCACCGTCTGTCAGTTTTTTCCTGACCCTGATATGGACATAATACAGGGCTTTGGCGAAGTCGTCCCATGTTTCTTCATAGAGATCGTTGCGCTCATACATCCTGTAATATGGGCTTGACATGACAATTTTGCTGGCACGTGAGAGTATTTTCGTTGAGTCCCACTCAACCCACGATGACGGTGGCGCCGTCAGAGCTACAGCCAACAACACACGAGTTCCACTTTCAAGGTATGCCGCAACCTTCGACAACACATTCTTGGGTAGATTCTCCATATTCAAGAAGATTGAACTTCATTGCATCGTTTGTTCCAAGATGTTGTTTGGTGTGGATATGATGAGAGCAGTTATCCTGTGAGAGGGGACAAGAGAAGTGGTGGTTGAATTATTTTTGTTGTGTCCCGCATGGATCATTTTTCGACCCTACGTAGGAAATGATATTGAATACTGATCATGGCGTGCGGCCCTGTTGCCAAATAAACTTGTACCCTTGGAAGTAGATATGGTTGGAAAGAGTCCTTAGAATGAAAGAAGGTAAATTATTCAGTAGGTCTATCTACTGCTCCTTAACTTCTTTGCCTCTGGATTCATAAAATTGATTGAACCTGTATGATTGCATTCTCAATCATCATGGGCAAACATCTCTTTTCCATTGACTCCTCTTTCTGCCCATTTCATCTCCAGATATTTTTACCTACTCTGACACACGGACAATACAACACTGGACAATTGCATTTCTCAATTTTCTTTACAAAATGCTCAACTTCTTGGCAGCCTCCCTCATCTCCTCACTAATCTCCACCTTATCACTTGCCTCCACAAAACTGGGCAATTCATCAAAGTTCAAATACCTGTAGGTATCCGCAGCAGTAGCATCAACCTTGGCCATATAGCTCATATATTCCTCAACCGTTGGCAATTTTCCTTCAATCGATGCCACGGCAGCCAACTCGGCACTGGCCAAATAAACATTGGATCCCTGCCCAAGCCTATTGGGAAAGTTTCTGGTAGAGGTGGAAACGGCCGTGCACCCTGGTTCGACTCGTGCCTGATTTCCCATACACAGCGAGCATCCTGGCATCTCCGTTCGTGCGCCAGCGGTACCAAACGTGCTGTAGTATCCTTCCTCGGTGAGCTGAGCCTCGTCCATTTTCGTGGGAGGAGCAATCCACAGACGAGTGGGGAGGGTAGAGGTCTTGCGATCGGCGAGGAGCTTGCCTGCAGCACGGAAGTGTCCAATGTTGGTCATACAGGATCCGATGAACACCTCATCAACCTTGTCTCCTGCAACTTCACTAAGCAACGCAGAGGCATCAGGATCATTTGGAAGGGCGAGAATGGGTTCCTTGATTTCGTCCATGTTGATCTCAATAACCTCAGCATATTCAGCATTATCGTCAGCCTCCATGAGATGAGGGTTGGCCAACCAGTCCTCCATACGTGCAATACGTCTCTCAATGGTACGAGCATCTCCGTAGCCCTCCGAAATCATCCACTTGAGCATGACCACGTTGGAATTCAAATACTCAATCACGGGCTCCTTGTTGAGCTTGATGGTGCAACCGGCCGCACTACGCTCCGCAGAGGCATCGGACAACTCAAACGCCTGCTCGCACTTGAGATCGGGAAGGCCCTCAATTTCGAGCACACGTCCTGAGAAGACGTTCTTCTTGCCCTTCTTTTCAACAGTCAACAATCCGTTCTGAATGGCCGTGTAGGGAATTGCCTGCACCAAGTCCCTCAAAGTAATTCCAGGCTGCATGGTTCCCGTAAACCTCACCAAGACAGATTCAGGCATATCAAGAGGGAAGATACCCGTGGCCGCCGCAAACGCCACAAGTCCAGACCCAGCCGGGAAGGAAATACCCAACGGGAAACGCGTGTGAGAATCTCCACCGGTACCAACCGTATCCGGCACCAACATACGATTCAACCACGAGTGAATAATTCCATCCCCAGGCCTCAAACTAACACCACCCCTCGTCATGATAAAGTCCGGCAACGTATGATGCGTAACCACATCCACCGGCTTCGGGTACGCGGCCGTGTGACAAAAGCTCTGCATCACCAAATCGGCACTAAATCCCAAACAACTCAAACTCTTCAACTCATCCCGCGTCATCGGTCCGGTGGTATCCTGCGACCCCACCGTGGTCATGGTAGGCTCGCAGTACTTGCCCGGGGGCACACCCGTAACTCCGCACGCCTTACCCACCATCTTTTGCGCCAAAGAGTACCCCTTGGGAGTGTCCTCGGGATCGATGGGCATGGCGAAGATGTCGGCGACGGAGGCGTCGCGGCCGAGGGCCACACGGGCCTTGGAGGTGAGTCCACGTCCAATGATGAGGGGGATGCGTCCACCGGCGCGTACCTCGTCGAGCAAGACGTTGGTCTTGAGATCGAACTTGGCCACGACCTCATCGCACGCGGCATCGACGACCTCTCCCTCTTTGGGGTAGATATCAATGACATCGCCCGTGTTCAATCCGTTCACGTCCATCTCGATGGGGAGCGCTCCGGAATCTTCCATGGTATTGAAGAAAATGGGAGCAATCTTGCCTCCGATGCAGACACCTCCTGTTTTGATATTGGGCACGTAGGGAATGTCCTCTCCCATGAACCAAAGTACGGAGTTGGTGGCACTCTTGCGAGAACTTCCGGTACCGACGACATCACCGACGTATGCCAAGGGATGACCCTTTTTCATCAATTCTTCCATCTGGCCTAAAGGTCCAACTTCTCCATCTACCTCGGGCTCGATACCCTCCCGTGAATTCTTGAGCATGGCCAAAGCATGTAGTGGGATATCAGGCCGGCTCCATGCATCCTGCGCCGGACTCAAATCATCCGTGTTAGTTTCCCCCGTCACCTTAAACACCGTCACGGTAATCTTATCAGGAACCTCAGGCTTGGACGTGTACCACTCTGCCACCGCCCAACTCTCCAATACTGCATCAGCCGCCGCCTTGGCCTCTGCGCTCGCATCCGCCGAGTTGTAAATATCCACAACATCATAAAAGGCATCAAATACCAACAAAGTATGCTTGAGCTGCTCCGCCGCACAATCACGAAGCTCCGCATCCGAGCTAGAAAGGAGCGTGGTAAGCGTAGAAACATTGTACCCTCCCTGCATAGTCCCCAAAAGTTCCACCGCACGAACCTGACTCACAAGCGTGGGGGCAATCTCCCCCAACGCCACGGCACTCAAATAACTCGCCTTGACATAGGCAGCCTCATCCACACCGGGAGGGATGCGATTGCTCAGTAAATCCACGAGCTTATCGGCATTGGCATCTCCGGGGGATGCGGCCTTGATTTCCTCGATCAATTCGGAAGTTTGGGCGGCATCCAATGGTTTGGGGGCGACACCGCCCATTTTACCTCCGGCCATGGCGGCACGTTCGGCAACGTGTTCATCGTACGCTTTTAGGAAGGCGGAGTTGAGGGGGGTGGAGGTGGAGTATTGGGCGGCGGTGATGGCGCGGGAGTCGAATTTGAGTCCGTGGCCGATCCATTTGGATTCGGATTGGTTGATGGCAGAGGAACCGCTGAGTGTGGAAAGGGGGGCGACACCGGCACGCTTGGCGGCTTGGCGGCCTAGGATGGAGGCGCCGCGTCGGGCAGAGGCGATTCTCCCTAGCATCTTATTGATATTGTCCTAATTTTCAAAGAGGTTGCTGTTTTATGAGGTGATGGTCTTGCTTGGGCTTCTTCCTTGCGGCGTCGATGCATTCTTTTTTTGGTGCACAAGATGTGTGCAGTTTCAGCTTGGCATTGTTTTTCGCCTTGCTTTTGCTTGCTTCCTCGCTGCTTCCGGAGATTTCAACGGACGGCTGCTGTGATGGAAAAGATACGCCGCGTCAAAGACGCCACAAAAAGATTCCGGCAGATGTTCGGCACCAGGGCGATGGACAGACGCTCACAATTTGAAATCGATTTTTTGAGAACCCTACCTTCTGAACCCTTTCCACTTTTTTTTTCTTCTCTTGGCAACTCCTATCTTGGTGTCTCTTGCTAGAGAAGATACAGGAGCATGCATGCATGCATGATGCAGAAGGGAAGATCTGGCACCTATCGATAGGTATGAGTAGGTGGATTCATTGTTCTCATAAATGAAAATGGTAATATTGAGGACAGACTTTATGCTGTAGCATTATATAGAGATAGACTGGGTATCGTACAAGATAATATGACAAAGCTCAATTTTGGCCCGATGGGCTACGGCGCCATGGGCCTAACCGCCTTTTACGGCCCAGCCGTCTCCAACGACCACGGCGTGGCCGTCATGAAGGCAGCGTACGATGCAGGCTGTCGCATGTTCGACACTGCCGAGATCTATCAGCAGTATGGTGACCAGGTGCCTGGAACGTACAGGTTCAATGAAGAATTGGTAGGCGAGTTTATCAAGGGTTTGGACGATAGGAATGAATTGGTGATTGCTACCAAGTTTTTCCCAAAGAAGGAGAATGGCTCGTATATATACAGTTTTGAGATGCTTGAAAAGTCATGTGATGATAGCCTTGCTAGATTGGGCATCGACTGGATTGATTTATACTATCTTCATCGCATGTATCCCGAGGAAGTTGTGCCCATAGAAACAATTGCTGCAGATATGAAGAGGTTAATTGAGAAGGGTAAGATCAAGGGATACGGGCTCTCCGAGGCTGCACCCAAAACCATTCGGAGGGCGCATAAGATACATCCGGTCACGGCCATACAACAGGAATGGAGCTTGTTCGCTCGAGACCTTGAGGAGGAAATAGTCCCTACCTGCAATGAGTTGAGCATTGCCATTGTTGCCTACTCTCCCATTGCCCGAGGCATGTTAAGTGGCGCCTTAACAGAACCACCCAAAGATTGGAGGGGAGATAATATTCCATACCTCACGGCAGAAAATATTGCTGCTAACAAGAAGCTTATTGAGGCAATTGAGGCTCTTGCAAAGGAGAAGGGGTGTACATCGGCACAGATTTGCCTCGCGTGGGTGATTAAGAAGGGCGGGATCCCCATACCTGGCACAACAAAGGTGGAGCGTGCCATATCGAACTTTGCTGCCAAAGATCTTGAGCTGACTGGGGATGACATGGACAAGCTTGAGTCTCTTGGGAAGCAAGTTAAGGGTTTGAGAGGCAATGAGGGTTACATGGCATCAACATATCACAACCAAATGAAGAAGTAATGCATGGTAATATCTCAACAATACAAGAAAAACGAAGAAAGACCAGTGGGATATTACCGCTTGAACAGAGATAGTTTTGATTTGTTTAGCGTGAACACTAAATTCATTAATTTTGATAGCAAAAGGGGCAATGCGCCTCAATAAGGCAAACTCATTTCTGTGACAACCAAACCGTGTTTTGAGGGCATCATTCAAAGTTAGTAGATGGTTCTAGGCGAACATTTCTTAATCTCCAAGCTCTTCACTCAAGAATGCCCTAATCAAGCTCTCCTTAGCTTCCAATCGGGCCCGTTCTCTTTGGATCATCCAAGCTAGCTTCTTGACTCTATCCCAATGATTCTTCATTGATAAAATCTCCTGGAAATCTAATACCGGATCCATACCCAACTCCATAAAGTCTTTTGAGGCGCTCTCTTCTATGTTTTCCAACTGTCTTTGAACATCTAATGGGAGGCTCTTCCTTTTCACTGGTAGTTCTAAAGGACCCTTTGTTTGCATAGCCACACTTACCGATAGCTCATTTACTATGGATTGCAATGATGTTCGTTTTGCTTGACGGATTGTGTTACACAGCATCTGCCATGTCTCTACCATCATCCAGAACTCCAATTCATTTTTGATTGTGTCTGTATCAAATGTTGGCAATGTTTGTACAGCATTTCGGGCAAACTTTGGTAGCTCATTGGACGCCAAACTTTGTGAGTTGATGTAGATTGATCTAACTGTTTGGTAGTCCTCAATAACTTTTTGTGCAATTGAATCAAGCTCTTCCTTCTGTTGATGTTCTTCCAGTGCTTCGCCCTCTTTAGAATGTGCTTCTTTTGGCAAATTGTGGATCTTTACCCGTGCTATCAGGTAATCATCATCCTTGTAATCGTTTTCCTCTATTGATACAATATCCACAACCCCGACGGCCTTGCAATTTGCAACAACTCGATTGAGCGTAGGAAGTACATTACCAGGCCACGTTCTGGCACCGCTAATGCTTCTGTCTTCTGTGTCAATTAGCTGCATTATTGTTCCCACAGATGCAATTCGATTTGTATCCCTTGCTCTAAGGCATGCACAAAACAGGGAGTTTTCCCATTCCCCATTCACAAGATCCTTATTCATTTTGGGGAGCAGTGAGATGAATGACTACACTTCCAAGACAAGAGATAAATGCATTTACTGCAACTCACCATTGCCATTTTTACATTCTTTTGCTCGATATTGATAATCGTGTAATATTCGCCTGCATGTGGTACATGCACAGCCCCCAACGGATATAAAGGCATCCTTATTGTGCCTTCACTATCCTGATCACCTTCTTCACCCCCGGTTGGGTGGAACCATCTGATTTCTTTGTGTCTCTCTGGTTCATTGCAAACCCGATCGCTCGATAGCCATTCGTATGCTGTGTCTAGATCAGACGAATAGGATCGTTGAGCATACAGTAATGTAGTATCTTGACGTCCCGACTTCCTCAGCCCAACGAAGGCCGAGGTAGCAGGATAATACCTTCCATTGATAGCGGCCGAAAAATAATTAGTGCTGGCAAGAACGGTCTCTGAGGAGACGACAATCAATATTATGCTGTAGAGAAAGAGATGTTTGACTTCAATGGATAGCATGGTCATTGATTGCTGGCAAAAATGGAAGTGGAGAAGGGCTATTGGATTGCACTATGATCTAAACGACGCTCAGGACTCCTGTTGATGCGCTGCTGATGATGTCGTTGATATTATGGATATCGTTGGAAGTGCTGCCCGCCTGTTTGATGGGTATGATTTGGATTTGATGTGGATGCCATCATCATTGTCGTCATTGTCGATGATGTTTGACTCTCTTTGATTCTCTTGATAAAAGTAGATATCCTGCCAGCACTGTGCCCTAACTGTACGGATTCCACCCTATGTGATATCTTTCGTATCTTTGTTTCCTCAAAGCACCAAAACAACGCCAGCCAACCAAAACCCAAAACCACCACGACACAGGGCACCATCTAAAATCTCCGCATCGGCAATTTCAATTGAACTGACCACTGATTGACCTCTGAGCCCCACAAAAACAACGCTGCGGCATAGACATAGCTCCTATCTTGATCCTTATCAGCTCCGTCCTGCACAGCTATTCTCGTCTGAAAATATGGCAAGTCCTGATCTTCAATCGAAAGTCAACCAGTTGACGGCCAAAATCGAGGGAGACCTCACGAGTATGGTCGATGAAATCGAAAGGTTGCAGCTCAGGCCGGTAGGGCGGAAAATGCATGCGTGCATTGTCTCATGCTATGATAAGTGAGTATACGATATGATTATATTCGTGTGAAAAATGGCCCATAAGGCATCGATTGTTCCTAAACAATCATTGATACTTCCCACCAAACGTAGAGCTGGCAAGAACGGTCGCAAAGAACAGATCGAACAATGCTCCCAACAATGTCAAATCCCCTACCAAACAGCTGGAGCGGCTACGCAACAAGAAATAGCCAATTTCCAAAACCGTCTCAACCGTGCCATGATGCAATGCAATGATGATGCTCAGGGGATGATAACGCCCGATATGCAGAACGATACGAGGAAGATGAAAAAGGTGGAGGATAGTTTGTTGAAGTGCATAGGTGGGGCGGTTGATAAGAGTAGAGATGGGTTGACACCTATGAGGCAAAGGATTGAGAGCCAAATGTCTTGATTAGTCTTGGAAGAGGGAGTGTTACTTCGAGAAGCGTAAATGGTGGAAAAATTGCTACCATGAGGATTTGGATGTTCCTCAATTTGCAATATCTTGCACAATATTCGCTCTGAACTGAATGAATTCAAATAAGAGGGTTGGCCTAAAGTTGATCAGGATGAGAGATTGGTTACTGAGATCCTTTGCATGATTTTGAATTGCACCGGCAAGCATACCATAAGCAGGGTAATACCAAGTTGATACCATGCCTATTATCTCTAGGCGATGAGCCATGGTTCATTATTATTAAGACCATGGAAATGAAAATTCAGACATGGATATCATTATTGAAATCCAGGATATCATCTTTCCAATAGCGGAAAGCTCCTGCTAACATAGCGGTATCCATGCTGCGGTATCCTACTATATTATTTTATCCCTCTAGAGATTAGAGATGGCTGAAAGTGGCTTCGTCAAGCTTGTCGCTTGAGTATGCGGCTCTAAATAAAATGAGGCAGCCAATCCAGGACTCAAAACCCTTGAATCAGGAGGTATCTTCCATCGCACTACATCGAACATGATCCAAGCTGAACACACAATTCAAGGCAAGAGCACCACTCGTAATTAAGATCATTATTATCCGCATCGTGACGTTCAATTAATAACCAACTCCTCATTGGCTAATAGAAAAAAAGGTAGTAATCCTTGTGGATAGATCATGGAGACTTTACCCAAGAAGGCATTATTGAATGTGGCGGCATACCTCAAGAGCGGAACTCGTGCGCTGTTGGCTGTAGCTCTAACAGCGCCATCGTCATCTTGGGATGAGTGGGACTCGACGAAGGTGCCATCACGCGCCAGCAAGATTGTAATGTCGAGCCCATACTACAGGCGCTGGTGCGGCAATGTCCCCTATGAAGAAAAATGGGATCAGTTGAATATATGGGGACTTGGATATAATTCTAATGACAAGGGATATCTCATGTCTCTTATCCCTTCAACATTCTGAAAGAACTACCTAGATTTCTTCTTCATTGACACACAACAACAAAACAAACTTACAGGTGTGTAACACACATTCAATGCAGGCCTCTACCTACATTCACTATTCACTATTCACCATGTACCTCACTTGTGCCAAAGTACAAAATTGTATATACCAATATTGGATCTGGTGCAAAACATTGCCAGTACATCAACACTATTCTTTGACCCAAAAAGCCGAGTTCGAATCAATACGGATTATCGGGCTTGTGATACAGCGTGCCTTTCGGAATTCGTCAACTGCGAGGCCTTCTCCCATGACCTTTAGGTAGTACTCATCACAGATCACAATGCCTCCAACACTAAGCTTGTCATAAAGCATCTCGAGGCATATTTTTGTAGGCTTGTAATAGTCACAATCCAGACGGATCAAGGCAAGTTGAGAGACTTTAT
>JALLOX010000190.1:0-14074 GCA_036939695.1 Thalassiosira ordinaria | reverse complement strand
ACAAAGATAACACCGATCAGTCACACTTCACCAAAGTCCTCGTTCCCGCAGCTCCGTAGTATTACTACCCAAAAGATTCAGTCATGGATCGCGATCCGCACGACTCAACCATGCCACATTTTCAGCATCATTTTCCTGTTCGAAGAGCTGAACAACAACAACAACCAAACAAACAATGACAACGGACAACGGCATTGAATGACAACGACGACGGAGGTATGAAGCTCATTTGAACGGTGATACTTTGGAGGTTTTACCTCCAGAGTACTCGCTGGGGACACTGCGCGGTGATCCGAAGGCGTCGAGCATTGGTTGAAGTCCGAGGGTGGCGCATCTTCTCTTCTTTGTCATTGGTCATTGGATTTGGTTCAGATTAATCCACCTCTTCCTATCAAACCATCATCGATCCATCGACCACTGCTCTCGAATGTCGACGAAAGTACTGGTGTTGAGCCCATCAAAGCAAGGGAGATCACGAAGAAGATCATCCGAGGGGGTTCATCATGAAACACCTGTGAGCCAATCATTCAGTTCTTCATTTCAGTCATCCGATAATAATGGCCGAGATGGACTTCACTCATTTCTGCATCGGGAGTTGAGAATATCTAGTGAGGTCTCTGACTTCTATTGCACGTCATTGATAGAAAATGGATATGATGACGTTGCCTCTCTCCAGGATGCTACCGAGCATGATTTGAAGGAGTTGGGTGTCAAAATTGGCCATGTGAGGCGGATAAAGCGTGCTGTGTTTTCCAATTGCATGAGGACTGAGAGACAGGAGAGACTGTCTTCGGGGGGTGCATCAAGGAGAACTTCGGAGATACATCGGATTGCAAGTGAGGCAAGGGAAGATTCCGTCGCCAGTAGGAAGTCATCCATTGAGGATTCCTTGCTCAGCGATTATGCTCGTCAGGAATTGAACAACTACACTCCCTCTAGTCGAGAGAGAAGTGTTGACATGGATTTAGCCTCTGCAAAGGAGCTTTTGATTCGAAAGCAAGCAGAGAAGATTGCATCGCTAGAAGCCAAACTTGCAAATGCTGGTATCAACACATGTATGAATGGTGATCACGATGAGTTACTCTCACATGTCTCAAGAGGCTCACGTGGGGGTAGTGCCGAAACTCATTCAAAGAAACTCACTCCTGAGGAAAGGCTTGAGCAGCACAGGCAGAGAAAATCGCAAGAGAATAAATACAAAGAGAAGACGGGGGTGTGGGAGGCTCCGCCGAAGAAGAAGGAGAAGAATCTGACAAAGAAGGTATCGGAGAATGATGACCTTGTGCTCAAATTGACTTCAGACCCAACGCATCGTAAAAAGATTGATGAGCTGGACAAGAAAGCAAAGAAGGCAGCCAGAAAGTCGCTGGGAGATGATTCAGTAACGTTGCCTCCTTCAAATTCCACCATTGAAAGGTCACGCTCGGATGTCTCTCCTGGCTACAAACAGAACCGTCTTTCATCCAGCCGATCCTCTTTCTCTAGCAATAGACAGCATCGAACGTCCTCTCGAATCAGCTGTGATACTTGTGGATCTACTCGGGATTGCGAACCTGATATTGACAACCCTGGAGTTTACTACTGCAAATCTTGTTGGGAGGAATATGAGGAGGAATTTGATGAACCTGAGGTACAGAGCCAGTCTGTTCACAGTCAAGTGGTCCACAGTCCAGTAACTCAGAACCCAACTCCGCATGAAGATGACCCAACACATCATGCACTGTGGGTCGTACATGACAATCCTCAGCTTGGAGACAAAATCATGTGTTCTGGTCCAAGAAGGATGGAATGCATGTTGGAGACCAAGGAACCAGGGAAGAAGAATTGTGTAAGGATTGTCATTGGTGACATTGATTTCAGTGGCAAGGTAAAGCATTCAGGCATTGGAAATGTAGATGGCTGTGAAAATGATGTTGGGACGGAATGCATTCGGGTGCGGAACGTCAAAGGGTACTATGTTGACCACAACAATGCAGCGTCAAGGCTGTCCAGAGATAAGTCAATCTATGAATTTCATCTCGGAGATGAGAATGCCCAACTATTGACAGGCAAATCTGCATCGAAGTCAGTGGAGGAGTTCTTCAAAGGTTGTACTGGAGCAATCGATGTCATTCTAGACCCACAAAAAGATTTTGGAGGGTGGTATCCACAAAAAGAGGCCAGAAGTGGTGGGCGTAAGATTGCTCCTCAGTTTCGATCCAAAGGTGTTGGTTACATTAGGCTAGGTGATGACATGAGCGAGAACGGATTGGCATTCCTATCAAGCAATGCCTGTGTATCATTCCTGTCCTCTGTCAACAGCAGCAAGAAGGCGGCTCCTCCGAATAAGGCACCACCTTCAACTGCAAAACTGAACTCAAAGAAGAGTGAAGGTTGCAAAAAGTCAGTGTCTGATGGACCAAGAGGAAAAATAACATATCGCCGTAAACAGCCTTCTCAGCAATACGAGTCAGATGATGATGATGATGACTCAGATGATGAATCCCAGGAAGAAGTGCAAAAGGTGTCAGAGGTATTGAAACAACTCCAAAGCCCGGATATGCAAGCAAATATGAAATGGAAGGACAAGGCAGAATTGCTTTCGCATCTTGGGAAGGGTGCTTCCCGGCACGATGGTCGACACTCAAGGACGGCTGCTCTCAATATCATCCAGGATACTCTTGGTGCCAAGAATGTAAATGTCCATGTGATTCGCAGTTCACTCATCGCGGCCGGCATGATTGGTGTAGCAATGGGCGGAGAGCTGGTATCACAAATCTCTTGGAAAACAATAATGATTGAGACATTGAAGCTTCTCAAGAGCAAGCAGTGCAGTTCTGTCGCCAAAACTGTGCTGGCCCAGTTGCATGGACGCTGTTTCACACTTGCGAATTCCATGGAGTGCATTTCTCATGTTCTTGGGGTTGGACTGGCTGCATCTGCAGGTAAAGGAAGGAAATCCCTCACCCCGGCACCCAAGCCACGCAAGACATCTGCAAACGGTGGCAATAGCATTGAAGTCATCGAGTGGCTAGCAGAAACAACCGAGAGGGAACGGAGCTTCGAAGTCATTGACCCAATGCTGGATAAAAATGGTTTGGGTATGCTCATCAACCTCTTCTTCAGTCACGTTGATCATAGAGACCAACGATGCAGGAAAAATGTGCTGGATGGCTTGATGCACTGTGTCTTGTATGGTGTCCAGAGGCTTGAATTGGACTTGACACGAGTCATGAGAATGTGTTCTGGCCTGAAGGAGAGCAATCCAAGAGGTTGGAATCAAATATTCTCCAATGTGAAGGTTGTGCTTGAAGAAGAGCAACGGTAAACGGGCTTTTATTGGGGGCCTACAAAAATTATGACGTGAATGTTGCTTAGATTGAATCTTGCGCTTTGCCTTTAATGATTATTATGAATATATTCATATAATAATATTATCTTGAACAAAAATGTGTACTTCCTACAACTGTGCAGCTCAGGTGCAGCTTCTAACTTCATTCGAGCACTTACACTTCTGCACTTCTCAGTGGTGCAACAAGACCATGTTGTACACAAAACCTACTTTGACTCATCTCCAAAGCTGGGCTATTTTCTGGAACAACAGCACGGCAACACAAAGGGCGACGTTGCTCGAGGTCTCTGGGTGTCCAGAATAATAATCTACAAACTGGGCAGCGTACATGCCCTAGAACTGCCCACGGGAGAATGCAGTCATAGTGGAAGACGTGTCGACAAAGACCTAATCTAGACCATGCAACTTGTTCTCCTAAATGGAAAGATTCCATGCATATTGAACAAACCATTTCATCATGATTCATGTTTGATCCTTCCTCAGCAAGCACCAGCCCATCTTCATTGCCCGTTGTTGCTTGCTCTGACATAGATGTATTGTTATTATTTCCATGTAATTGTACGGTATTGCAATGTGTGCACACACTATGTTTGGGTGATTTAGACCGATATATTTCCAGGATATCTTCAGCAGACTCGCCATCTGGAGCAATTGCTTGTTTCTTTCTTCTTTTGGAACGGCTTAGTGATATAAGACAACAAGAACAGAAACTAGTCTTGGGTGTTTCACTGTCTGATTTGCAGTCCTCCTCGATGAACTGGTGAGATTGATCATGTGGTAGAACTTTCTATGTTTCACATATGATTACCAAGTATGGGAAAAGATGCATGTCAAATACAGCCCATTATTGTACACCAAAGAATCTCCTGACAGAGTAAACTGCCGCACTATCATGTATCACCTACCTTTGATATAATGCTCCTATCAACTTCCTTTTTGGTCACTTCCTCATCATGCCTGTCTGCAAACATGCACAAAACGACTAAGAATAATAGCAACGCCACGAACCCAGCCGCAGTCTGGACGTAGGGATAGTTGGATGTATCAACTGTGGATGGTTTCTGAGCCGAGTTATAATGATAACGTTGGAAGTAGATACCGCTATTTCCATCGTCACTATGATTTTCGTGCTCTAGGTTTAGGGTGAGGGTTCGGCGGCCCCAGGCTGCTCGCCCATCTTCTGTTATTTCATATCCTATGATAAAGTTATTGTTCATTACGGATGTCTAAGTTTATGACTCTCTCCACCTCTGTTTAGTGGAGAGATAGATCATGGATTGATTCTAACATGATCACTATTGATCGAGATTCGAGATTCGAGTTCGAGATCCGAAGGCTGACCCTGGGACTGATATGTACGATACCAACAACGCAATAACTCTCCATGTCAAATTATTCCTTGGTTGTGATTGACTGGTCGGAGAAAATGGTTCTACCCTTCTATCATTCGGTCCCAGATTACTTTTTTGATCTATCATGCGGAGATCCGAAGTCCGGCTGAAAGCATCGATGTCAAAGTTTGGCCGGCAGCTCTCATTGTTGCGGGAGCAACTTTTGTTGCCTATGAGTATCTACTTCGAATCTCTCTCTCTCTTTCAGTCTCTTTCGCTGCTTCATACATACCTACGAGTTCCCACGTGGAAAAAGGAAATGGCGGGAAGAAAGATCCCTTGGTTGACATGAAAATCTTGCATCCCCACAAACCACAAACAATGACAATGAGCACAAAGAAGGTGCAAAGAAAAGGTTGTCATTTTTTTTGCTTCAGTATTCAACAACTTCTTTCCTTGCCCATCCCCATTAGCAGCATTATCATCCACAATGGCGGAAGACTTCCCAATCGATCAAACCCGTGCCTTTGGCAAGCTGATATTGTTCGGGGAGCACCTCGTCGTCTACAAAGCCCCAGCACTCGTAGGCGCAGTCTCAGCCTACACCGACTGCAAATTCGAGTACCTCGACGAGCCAGGACTGGAGGTAATTGACAATCGTCCGGCCGTGCCGCTCTACAAAGAAAAGAAGAAAGATGAGGGTGAGGAGGCAATTAATCTCACATTGACACACCTTGGCATTGATCCAAAAGCTCGGGGGGTCAAACTGACTTTTGGTGGAGATTTATGCTGCGCCTCCGGCATTGGCGCCTCAGCGGCGCAGGTGGTCTCCCTCGCACGTGCCGTGAACATTGCCACATCCCGCTCACTATCTGAGGACGAGATCAACGCTGCTGGCTATGAGGGTGAGAAGGGCTATCATGGAACACCATCGGGAATAGATAATACTGCCGCTACCTTTGGGGGGTTGCTTCGATTTCAACGTACTGATGGCGCACCTATATTTGAGAAGAAATCATTCCCATCCGCAATTCGAATTGTGTATGCGTCCACGGGTATCACTGCTAGTACTACGGAAGTTGTGGGTGACGTCCGGTCGAAGAAAGAGGCTGATGAGGCATGGTTTGCAGATATAATGAGCGAGTACAAAACACTAGTAGAGGAAGCAGAAAAGGTTGTTGAGGGAGGAGATTTGAACAAACTTGGAAAATTGATGGATCAGAATCATGCATTATTGCAAAAGCTCACAGTGAGCTGTAAAGAACTGGATGACTTGGTGGATGCCGCTCGTGCTGCTGGAGCTGTGGGTGCCAAAATGAGTGGTACTGGACGGGGAGGCTTAATGATTGCTCTCACTCCCACAGAGGAAATACAAAATGATGTGGCTAGTGCATTGGAGAAGTTAGCTCCACAGGTTTGGAAAACAACTTTTGCATGAGCTGTTCGATGGAATGGAAACTTGCTTCATTGTTGAAACCGAGTGTGGGTTTGGCTATCATATTCGTTAAGAGGGTGTGCACTATCATATTTGAATGTTTATTAACGTCTCTGAGTTGTAAATTGGATTCTACAAAAAAATGATCAATTGTTTCCTGTGAATATGGCAAAGGGATCATATGTGATGTAGTTTCCAGGCAGAGCTGATTATTCGCCTAGAGATAGCTGGCAAATGCAAACTAAGGTCCAGAAAAGGTCGACACTACAGTAGCACTCTGCAAAAGGAACATACCAAAACAAGGTTCCATCAATGCCTACCACCTACCACAAAAAATGCACTGGCCAGGATAGCATTCTTTAACATCTATCTCTGAGTTGTGAATTAGATTTGCTCTCTACAAATAATAATGATGATATGCTCCTGTCAATATTATGCTAGAGAGATTATTGATGTTTTTACTGAGAGCAAAGTCCAGAAAAGGTCTGGGTTTGAAGTCTGGCTGAAGTCTGACATGAATGAACCATTCCAACGCAAGATTCAAGCCATGCCTACCTTTTACTTGAGAAAAAGTGCAGTGGCCAGGATGGCAATGATCTACTAGAATCACATGCCTCATCATGATTTCAATGAAATTATTTCTTTTGTGTTTATCATAATATAATACAGGAGTAAATAGAGCCCTCTAAGCTTGGGTTTCCATAATCCATAGTACAAGCACAACAAGTCATATTATTCAAGATACCACTTCGAAGCTGTTTTGATTCGAAGCCTTCCGAGAGGTGATTTAACATTTTTCACTCCCAAGTCATGTAAGAATTATCAAAACCATCATTTCTGTCAAAAAGTGTCCCAACCATTAGTTAGCCAAGGAACCATATTGACCAAGTACCACGCAACTTCTGCTGAGACAGCTTTATCCACCAAGCTAGCTAACACAGTGTTGTGTTAAATCAGCAGGGAAGCAGCGCTACCTCGACAGACGCAGCTCCCTCATGTAATCAATTGCTCAAAATTTATCCACATAATCTTTTCCAGTATGGCCACATACCATACCCAAGCTATATTCCAACAATCATCAATGCCTGTCCCTAGACCTGCTTCGACTGCCACCCCTCCTCTTTGAAGAACTCTCCTTTCCCCTCCGGCTGCCCTTGCTCCTCTTACGTCTCCGACTGCTGCTCCCCCTATCTCTGCTACGACTTCGCCCACCACCGCCGCCTCCTCCTCCCCTGCCCCCACCACCACCACCACTCGAATCCTTTCGATCGTCCCTCTTCTTTCGTTCCATGCCATTGCCTGCGTCCATTGGGCTGCGACTTCGGCTGTGGCTTCGTCCTCCAACATCACCTCCCTCGCCACCTCCTCGACCAGTTGGTGACACGCCACGTTCGCCGCCGCCATCCCCACGGTGCCGAGGAGAGCGGCTTCGGCTTTTGCTGCGATAACGACGCGATGAGCCCCTGCCCCCACGACGCTCATCATCATACCTCCTACGACGGTCATCGTCATCATGACGGCTGCTGCGATGGTGCCTATCACTGCCTCCTCGTGCCCTGTCACGGCTGTACGAACGCGATCGACTGCGCGAATAAGAACGTGACGATCGACGATATCTGTCTCGATCACGGTGATCGCGACGGTGGTAGGATGGGGAGCGGCTGTAGGAACGTCGATCGCGATTGCCCCATCCGCCGCCTCCATCGACACCGCCGCGTCCTCCTCCTCCGCCGCCACCCCAGCCATATCCGTCTCCGCCCATGCGACGATCGTCCATGTCGTGATGACCCCCATGTCCTCCATAACCAGGCGGGCCCATGGGAGGCGGTGGTGGTGGAGGAGGCACTCCATACGGTCCCGGTCCCCCTGGCCCTGGACCGTAAATGCTATCCGGAGGGGGGCCATGATGCGGGCCACCCATGCCGCCCATGGGTCCTCCGCCCATGTGATGATGATGCATCGGCATCATGTTCGGATTGTTATTACACGTACACCATCGTGGCCTGTATCCGCAATTGGAACATCGATCGCTGCTCGGCGCCGGTGCCGCATTCCTACCCCGCATATTCCCCTTGTTGCTTCCCGCAGAATTACTCTCGGCCACCTTCAATATACGTCCGTCATACTCGTGTTTCCGCCCACTCTCCAGCGCCGCACGGGCATGATGTTCCGGCATGGTGACAAAGCCAAACCCACGAGAATTACCGGTATCGCGTTCTGTCGGAATGTGACATTCAAGAACGGAGTCTTTGCCGTAGAGACGGGTAAAAAAGTCATAGAGTTGATTGGGGAGGGTTTTGTAGGATAGGTTGCCAATGTGAAGCTTTATTGCAGGGGGGCGATCTCCGCCTCCGCTGCTTTGGCTCCCCTTGTTTTGGTTGTTCTTATTGATGTTGTTGTTGGTGTGGCGGTCACTCTTTGCATTGTTGCGCTGATTTTTGTTCCCATTCCCCTGCTTCTCCTCTTTCTTTGGCGGAGGGTCCTGCGCCGGCGCCCTGCCGCCCTCCTCGCCACTCTTTACCTTCACTCGTTCCTCTGTATCCTTGTCCTGCGATGCCGCAGATGGTGTCACCACGGGCTGAATATCCATAGACATTGGCGTCGTAGCTGTGTCATCCAAGGTACATCCCAAGTCTTCCAACGGTCGTTTCATGGTTTCACTAAATTTGGCATCTGTCGCCATGATATCCAACGAGTTCTGAAGCGATCGAACGTGTCCATCATACAAAGTAAGCACACAACTGTCCGGCGCCATGGAATAATACCGTTCCTCAACCTCCATTGTGCTGTACCAGGCATAGGTATCAAAGAATGACTGCCATCCCATAACTCCGCCTTTGGAACTCGCATCTGCTCCTCCCTCGGGAGCCACGCCATTCTCATCCTTGCCCTTGTTGGCAACATAGTTGAGCCCGCCCTGTGATGCTTTCGTCCACAACTGGACGCTATTAAAGTGATCCTTCAAACACGAATTCAAGCTCTGCAATAGCTTCCCGAGCTTTTTTGAGAAGAGAAAGCTGAGGTACAACCGAACACTGTGCTGGCATGTTTTGTCGAGTAACAGCCCATTCAATGGCTGCTTTGATGAGGAATTGTTAGTCATCTTTTGATGCATTTCCTTCACCTTTGCTGGAGGCATTGTAGCCACAACTGCAACAGCAATCAGCATTGGATCAATCTTTCCATTATTAAATGCGCAGAACGTAAGTTTCTGTCCCTTCCTCAAGGAATTCACCTTTTCTTCGCTACTCAGCGTCGCCTTTCCCAACAGCGAGATGCGCTGTTCTGTCCACCATGCCTTGACTGATTCAACGTCCGTTGATTCGAATACCAAGTGCGATGTCGGTATCCCGGCTGTATCAGAAACTTCCTCATAATCCCCTGGGGGACTCACTCCCCCCACGCCATCCACCAACGCCCATGCTATGCGCACCTTATCGGCAGGATTGCTCATCCTCGTAAATCCAAATTGAAGCATAAAGTTCTCATTGTCCAAGGTACCGTAATTGCGATATATCTGCATATGCTTCTTTGTCTTTTCGTCTGTCATGATATTCAACCTTTTCGTGCCATCCTCGTCCATATCATCACTGGAGGAATTGCGCCAGTGTGCCTGTGCAGCATCATCCTCATGGTTGAGCATATCCAAAAGGGGGATTAATACTCCGCACGATTCCCAAATTTTGGGAGGGCTAATCTTACTCCCCGGCACCACCATCTTCGCACCATTACTACTGTCCCCGCTATCGTCGCAAAAGAGCCACGCAGGCAGAGTGCTGACGGGCAAAGCCCGCGATTCGTAAACGGCCGCGGCCCACACCCATCGATCCCACGTGATCATGCCCGGAACGAACACGTCGGGAAATCTCCATAATATTCCCGCATCCACCAAAGCTATCAACTCGTACGCCAGCTGAAACGTCCGCGCCGCCACTTTCTGAAGAGCGGGCATGCCGGGGATACACCCCGCCAACAAGGCCAACTCATTCCGTTTCCAACAAATGGGCAGACATATACTAGAGGGCAAAGTACGCGCGTAGGGTGCAAACGATTCCGGCATATCTTCCGGAGGAGGTGGCAAATCATCATTGTGCGCGCTCATACTCTCCGATGCCACTAAAGGGTCACGCTCGGCGGCAAACCGCTGATGAATCAAAAATGCCAAATAGGGCGCACGGTGGCTTAAAGATCCCATTTGTGCCAATTTGCTAGGAGCACTAGCCTCTCCTCCCCCACGTTCTTCCACCTCAATGGCAAGCTTTTCCGCTTTTGACAAAGTCATTTCGACACGTTTGCGTTCCTGCAATATTTTTACCAATAGTTGCCCTCCTCGATTTTGCTGGATTTTAGCTGCAAAGCCCTTTTCAAGATGAGAGGTTGGGCCAAAGGCATCCCAAAAATTAATTTTATTGGGTGTGCCACTGCCATCTCCCCCGCCCCCCGATGGTGATGGGCGATTGATGCATGCAAATAATGCCTGGCCGGCATCACTCGCTGCAATCAAATCAGGCGTCACCATCGCACTCGTGGGTATCGACAATGCCACCTCATCCTTTTTCAATTCTCGTACCGTTCGTACCTGACATCCAATCGAACGATCGTACATGCTCCTATCCGATACATTATCAATGGCACCACAACGTACCTCGCTGCTTGGCGCTGCTCCCCCTCCTGCTCCCCCTCCTCCCAAACCACTTGCTCCAGACGCAGTGTTACCCCCAGCGCTTCCAAGGCGAGGATCAGGACGTGCCTCGAATACCAACACGGGAGCATTGCGCGTACCATCGGTGGCCTCACCGTTCACAACGCATACGGCCCCATGGACGGTGATGCCCGCTTGTTTAGTTGCCCATTTGCGGAAGCGGATGAGACGGGATTTTAGGGAGGGTGCTCCACCTTCGGGGGAGCCTTCATGGATGAGTTCGTTGTAGGTTGTCATGATGGTGATGTTGTTAAAATATTATCGTGAAATTATTACAGGTGCACCGATTTTGCAACAGCCGGAGAACCCCCGCGCTCCGGTGATGAATATTATTATTCGTATGAAAGCAAAAAATGGAAGCCGATATTGCATTAATGCGGTGTTTAATTGAATGGATTCCCCCCGTGATTAATTGCACATCCGCTCTACTGCAACAAAACGCTACTGCCTACTACAGAATCACCATGGTCAACCTCTTTTTTGTTTGTTGTCAGTTGTTGTGTGATGTGAACCGTTGCTACTAACAAACGTCGTATGTTCAACATAGGAATTCAATAGTAAGTCTGTCCTTGGTCTGTCCGTCTCAACCTTCTTTGTTTGTCTCGGGGGAATGTGAATGTGCCCTCTTTTTCATGCCCCCAAGATCGAGATGTCAAGATTCAAGATCTGCATCAAGAGGGGATTATTATGGGGAACTCTTCTGAACTTGAACTCATGAAAAATCAAGTAAAACTAAGTCAAAAGTGTTTAGTAATATCTGAATCTCCCGCGAATATTCATCCTCAAAACTAATTCCCTTGCATTACTCATCATCTGACTCCGTCCTCCATCCGTCCAAGCAAGGTAGGGGACTCCGCCGACCATGATGGCAATTGGCCATGGCCATGGCATAAAAAACGGAAAAGAAGCAACCCAGTCAAAGCGAGCCAAGGAGTACAAAGAGACGGTAGTACTAAATGCCAATCCAAAATTGCCTTCGCCTGCCGATACTCTCGGCATTCTTGCTCCTAACCCTAATCCTAAGTCCGCCAACCCTATCATTCAGCCTCTCTCCACCGCAACGTCGACTCTGGACTCCTCTTCGAGCGAGCGGTGAGGTCTACGACGATCATGAGTTTAGCACCAATGATGGGAAGGATGGGAATGCCTTCGAGAGGGTAGTACGAAGGGTGACGGGGAATAAAGAGTACACATTTGGTGATATCACCAAGACTGTAGTGAATACCACCACGACTAGTGTCGAGGGTGTCGTAAAGGCGGTGACTCATGATGAGGAATATCAATTTGGCGACTTGACGAAGAAGGCGATTGGGTCTACAACACATGGTTTTGAAGGTGCGACTTAACAGTGCATCAGCATATCATCTTGGATACAACTTGATATCATTGTTTTTACCCATGCTTGTTTGCATACACTTCTTTCTTCTCTCAAATTAACAAAACCAATAGACATTGTGAGGTCTGTTACAGGAAATGAAGACTATCAATTCGGTGACATTGCCAGAGGAACAGTTCAGACAGCAAGTAGTCTCATGACATACTCTGAAAAATCCTTGGCAGCATTACGTGATCACAACATTCATGAATTGGTGGAAATCCTAAACATGTTTTGGTCAAAGTCCATGAATGAAGAAGAGCGCAGTGAGGCCTTTACAGTAGGTGTCTACTTGGGAGCAATCATGATATTGGCGTATAACTTTGTGGCTAATGCTATGGCGGGGATGGTGTTTGCGGCGGCATGGACAAAGGTTAGCATGGCAACGGGTGCATCTCCCCTGGCTCAGGGTAATTGGAAAACATTACTCAGAACTCAATCTACGATGAATATACTTTTTGGAGGACCATTTCTTCCGGCAAGGGCGATTGTGACTATTCCGTGGTTCTTCAACTATCGCAGATTTGTTGTCACTATTGCAAACAAATCACCTTTGAGAGAGAAATTCCCAATCATCAATAGATATGTGTCGCTGATTCTATCATGGTTGGTTGCAAATCTGGCGTTTGTGGGTGGGCTAACCTTTTTTATGGTCAAAATGGGAACTGCTTATAGTGGGGTACCTATGTTTCCTGTTAGTCCATGATAGACTTTTGTTTTGCATGATCATGCGATTCTGAGATATAAGCGTTTACTAATAACTGTGATACTAGTCTTCGTAATAATGTTGTCCTATGGTACATGATACATCTTCCAAAAAGGATCTAAATTCTAAATGGTGTGTTCAAATGCTCTTCTTTGATACAAACAAAGGCGATTTACTTGCTGCCCTTCCAAACACTGCAGCGACGGTCACCATGAATTGAATGAAGAAAAAGGCCGCAGCACAGCACACAGTGGACTGCAACCTGAAGTTCGGACCACCAATGATGTCTCCTGGAGTTGGTGGAGGAGACAACATATAATTCAAATTGATTCCAAATTTCACAGAGAGTGGAGCGGCCACCCCAAAGTAGAAGAGTGCAAAAAATGCACACGCCAATGTCCACCATTTTAGGAAATTCGACGCCAAACCATCAGTGGATGATAGCACAGATACCCGTCCACTCCACAGAAAGTAAATTGGATACGCTATTAGAGCATAGTGCATGAGGAAGAAAAAGGGTACCTCCATCCACATTGTCAAATCTGCCGTGTCCGGAGTAGCTGCAGCAGCGATGGCTAGACTGGTGTATGGAACGATGAGCTGGTACATGATGTGCATCGTTTGTGCCTTCAATGGACAAAAACATAGCGCAGCCCACATTGTCCATAAGACATTGCATGGCATAAACATGAAAAGTATCTTCCCGGGGTATCCACTGCCCTTGTAAATAATTTGGCAAGTGAAGAAGAAAAACGTGGCCATCTTGATAAACAGTGGTGGATCGAGATTACCCGCTTGCTTCTCCGGATATCTCGAGAGAGTTGGGAGTAACCTGCGTATGATGATACACGATAAGATGACGAATACGATGGATTCTACCACATGACGCTCGGGATGGATGTACCAACTCCCAACCATTCCGCGCTGCCCGGGAGGAAGGTCATTGCAATAGATCACGTGTTGAGGATCGTCCTCTCCGTTCCTTCCAAGGTAGCAGACATCATGACCGGATTGTTCGACGCTTGGAGGAGGCGAGCTCAGTAAAGAGGGGTTGATTGATTTGACGATGTTGCCTGCGAAAGATAGGAGTTGGTTCACCATGATGTCGTTGTATCGGCTGCTTTGTTTTTATGGCCAATCAAGGGAATAACAGTATGGGGAAGCAAGGCGCTAGCTAGCGCGATAATCACCAAC
>JALLOX010000189.1:0-16267 GCA_036939695.1 Thalassiosira ordinaria | reverse complement strand
ACTTGATGCCCATCTGCTCATTTGACATCTTCTCTGACATCATTCTACGTGGGTATTCATACATTACAATCATCTGGTATCAACGTGGCATGATTGAAAGAAATTAGTGGCTCTCACATCTCTTGTAGGAATGCCACGTGAAGGAATAATACTTGAGACAACAGACAGACAAAGACAGTTAGGTCCCTTTGATGTGGCCATAACTCCTTTTAACATGAGCGCATAAAATCCTGCGAGGAATGAGTACAGCAACAGCCACGGGGGGTGAGCTGAGGTTACAGTAATTCATGACATGAATAGTAACTATTTTGGGCTACGGACGGACCTGCCAGGAACGAGTACAGTGCAATGTAGAAAAGGAGGATACATGACATGTTTTTATAGTCACGATCCGGCAGAGCCAGCTTGCAACTTTTGATGTCGCTCATTTTCGGGACTTTGAGGGAGGTCATATTATTATATCGACCTTCTTTGCACCAACTCTCGGTCCAGGTTGCTGATCACTTGATCAATTGGTTGTTGGTTGGAGGACGCCAACCAACCTTGAGCTGACCGTTTGAATTCAAGGCGATTCAAACAAAAAATGAAAGAACATTGTGAGAATACCACGAGGAGATTTCAAAATTTTAATTTTCATTTGCTGGAAGACCCGACAATCGATTCTTCCTCCAACAACCTGTTGTTCAAGTCCCACCAAGAAGTCAGTGAAAGTCCGTCAAAGCCCAATCTGATCTTCGTCTCTTTCCCTTCGACACATCCGCCATGTCGACCTTGACGGCACGACATCGTTGGTGTTCCGAGCGAATCCTTTTCTGCTTCGCCAACAATGACGACAAGGAAAACAATGATCGGTTCGACGAGGCCAAGGTAAGTCGTTGGACCTTTTTTCTGCGGCACTATGCGCTGCGCATTCCAACACCTACACTTCTTTTATTCCCTACACGGCAGGTTCAAACTTTCATCCGCAAGCCGAAGGTCTTGGCCAAATTCAATGATTTGTTCTCTGGACAGGGCCCAGGGGCTCTATTTGTTCACTACCAACCGAGGCATGTCAATGAGCTCGAGGCCCTTGACCAGAAGCCAATGAATGATGGCAAGCAGGCGAAAAAGTCAGAGCTATTCATCACATATGGAGATTCTGCGCTAATGAACTCAAAATGTTGCTACTTTCTAAGGCAAGGGGCCCAAGAGATAGATTCCTCGGTTGGAAATGATACAGCGTTACTGTATGGTGAATTGCTGGACTCACCTCTGGAAACGATCAAGTCTTTGCTATCATCTACTTACGCCCCCCTGTTTGCAGAGTCGGCGGAGTGGGGCAGTACAAACGCAGAGCAGAAGGCAGATTTCAATGATGAAATGAATAAGTTCATCCGCAACCTTACTTCGGCTGTCGAGAGTATATCCGGAGGGCTGGAGCTACGCCATCTAGACAGTTCACATATCGAATCATTGGAACCATCTAGTGGTCAAAATGCATCTCAAAATCCGGAGGCAGTAGCCCATCTGGAAGATCTACTTGAAGAATGGTGCAGCCAAATTGAAGGTTTCATTGAGTCTCGAGAGAAGAACAACCAAGGGTCATCGGCTGGAGATGCTGCACCCACAGAGCAGCTGGAGGGGCCCAAAGGCGAGATTGAGCATTGGCGTGCAAGGACTCAGCACCTATCGTCAATCATCGAGCAATTGAAGCGCAAGGATTGTCGTTACGTCGTTGGCATTCTATCATCTTACACAAAAGGGACGAATGATCCAGCAAAGGCAAAGGCGATCGGCTTGTTACGACGGTGGAAGCAGATTGACATTGAAACCACGGAGGCGACAAACGAGGCGAAGGATAATTTGAAGTACCTCTCTACATTGCAACGTTTCATCGAGCCACTCTATTCTGGGACGGCGCAAGGCATCATTGATACACTTCCGGCATTGATCAACTCCATCAAGGTACGGCAGCATTATTGGCATTGTCGCCATGTTATCATCTTACATTCTGCAGATATCATCTCACCTTTTCTTGTTTCGTACTGTATCATTATTTGTCAGATGATTTACACCATTTCTCGATATTACAACACGGAGGAGAGGGTGGCGAATATGCTAGCAAAGATAACGGATCAGATGATCATCCGATGCAAGGAGAACATCACTGGCGCAGCAGGGAATGATTTATGGCAAGAAGACCCAACGCTACTGATTAAGAGGCTTGATGCCGGAATCAAGCTCAATGAGTCCTATCAAGAGCAATACCGCCTAACGAAGCGAAAGCTAGAACGATCGCCAAATGGAAAGCAGTTCGATTTCAATGAAATGCAAATATTTGGAAAGTTTGACCTCTTCTGTCGGCGGCTCATCAAGCTGATTGATATGTTCTCCACAATCGATCAGTTCACCACCCTTGCGGAAAATAAGTTGGAGGGAATGGAACCACTTGTCGATGAGTTCCTGCACATTAAGCAAGATTTCCGAGCAAGGAATCATGTTCTGCTTGATTATCACAACAACAAATTTGATAGAGACTATGTCGAGTTCAACGTTAGAATCTCCGATTTGGAAGGGGGCATGCAGGAGTTTGTTGACCATTCATTTGAGAACATATCCTCCATCAGCCACTCGTTGAATCTGCTTCACAAATTTCAGAACATTCTGCAGAGAGAATCGCTCAAGGCAGATCTTGACTCAAAGCTGAACATCATTTTTCTCAACTATGGCCTGGAACTGGAGAAAACTCAGCAATTGTATGAGAAGCTGAAGCAGGATCCTCCGATACCTCGGAATCTACCTCCCGTAGCGGGAAATATCACGTGGTCACGCCATCTGTTGAAGCGCATCGAAGAGCCAATGAAACAGTTTGAAGCAAACCAGAATGTCTTGGCCGGTAAGGACGCCAAAAAGATCATCAAGATGTACAACAAAATCGCACGGACGTTGGTTGCATTTGAGTTCACGTGGTATAAGGCTTGGGTTCAATCCATTGACCAAGCAAAAACTGGCCTGCAAGCGACACTCATCATTCGCCATCCGGACGATAATAAGCTCTATGTCAATTTTGACCGGGATATATTCCAGCTCATTCGAGAAGCAAAATGCCTAGACAGGATGGGGATAGAGATACCGGAGAGTGCCAAGATTGCACTCATGCAGGAGGACAAGTTCAAGACGTTCTACAGCCAGCTGAACTGGGCCCTCACAGAATATGACCGCATTGTGGCAGAGGTCATTCCCGTGACTGCAATGGTTTTGAGGCCCCACTTCAAAGATATGGAGTGGAAGCTACGGCCAGGGATGACCACATTGACTTGGACCTCGTTGAATATTGATCCTTACATCAACCACGTCCATTCTGGTCTGAAGAAGCTCCAAGAGCTTGTGGTATCCATAAATGACATTATTGAAAATCGTGTGGAGAAGAACCTCAAGATCGTGTCCAAGACTTTGCTCGTTGATTTGCCAGAGAATTCCTCCTTCACAGTGTCCGACTTTGTCATTATGCAGCAATCTCACATTTCTGGCCAGTCAAGACTCTTGCAGGGCAAAAACATGGAGATTGAAAATGCTGTGAGTGATCTGATTCAGCAGATTGCAACATATCAGTTTGAGTCACAAATTGAGGGTGTCCCAGAGAAAGATATTTCCAAGTTGCGGGATCACTATAATCATTTTATGTACCAAGCCCTCCTTTGTTCGGCGAAGAACTCGATGAACGCCTTGAAGAAACGCATAGGCTCCAGAAAGGGCACGAACATTATCAATGCATCGAAGCCCTTCTTTGAGGTAGACGTGCAGCTGATACCGCCATATGTTTCTTTATCGCCCTCGCTCGATGAGATTCAGCAGTGTATCAATAAGTCGGCACAGGCAGTTCTATCCTGCTACAAGAAGATTGTTGACTGGGGGTATTCGTCCTTGCCCAAGGAAAAACGAGCAACGCACACGTTTTTCAATCGCATCACCAAAGATATCGAGCTCGTAAAAGTAGCCTTGCTGCTCACCGGTTGCATTCAAGGCATCAGGAATACAGTCACTGAGTACCTTGATTCGTTCAAGAAGTACGATTGGCTTTGGAAGGCGGACAAGGATGCAGCCTACGCAGAATTCTTCAAAACAAACCCATCCCTTGAAACTTATGAGGCAAAACTGGCGCATTTTGGATCAATTGAGCAGGAGATTGGAAAAGTTAGCTCCGTCCACATTATCGGTGCACTCTCCCTCAACACGAAGCACTTGAAGACTCACTTTCGAGAGGATTGTAACAAGTGGACGTTGAAATACTCTGAGAATTTGCACTCTCGAGCGAAGCAGGAGCTAGAGTCTCTCACAGAGTACACGCGAGTGACCATGGGGAAACTGTCGCGGAAAGTGGAAGACCTGGACTCTCTTGGATTCATGATGCAAGTACTGAAAGAGGTGCGAGAGAAGGAATGCTCCATTGACATGGATATCGATCCAATAATGGATATGTATCGGATGCTAGAGTGCCATTTGCCATCGGGCTTCATGGAGAAGGAGGAGATTGACAAAAAGACAGTTCTCCGATCCAACTGGAAGAAGCTGATTATGCAGGCACTGGCGCGTACGGATGAGCTGTCCAACACGCAGATTGGGTTCAAGAAGGGTCTCATCAAGGACATTGCGGCATTCAAGACTGATGTTCAAAACTTCCAAACTGACTTCTTGGAGAATGGTCCATTGATCAAAGGCTTGGCTCCGATGGAGGCCGTGGACCGTCTGTCCCGCTTTCGGGAAGAGACCAAGATCCGCGAGCGCAAGTTTGACCTATACCACGGAGGGGAAGACCTATTTGCGCTTCCTCATCAGGACTATCCTGGCCTCGAAAGAGTGAAGAAAGATATCAAACTTGCTTCATTACTCTTTGACCTCTACGTTGACGTCATTCGTTCAATCAATGAGTGGAAACTCACGCCATGGGAGTCTGTGGCAAACAGCGTGTCCGAAATGACGGAGGCAATGGACTCCTATGCTGGAAGGTTCAAGAAATTGCCAGGAAAGCTACGTGATTACGAGTCATTCACGCAGCTGAAAAAGGAGATTGAAGACTTTCAGACAATACTGCCGTTGCTTGCGGAACTCTCGAAGGACTCGATCAAAGCGCGACATTGGGATGAGGTAATGAAAATTTGCAACACCACCTTTGAAGTTGTTGGCAACCCTGAATTTAAGCTGCAGACATTGCTCGAGGCTGATTTGGTTTCATCGAGCGAGGAGATTGAGGAAGTCACGGACGGGGCCGACAAACAGCTCAAGATTGAGCACCAGCTTGGCGAGATCAAAAGCCAGTGGAAGACAAAAGAGTTCTTGTTTTCTGAGTGGAAAGACCGCGGCGTTCACATTCTCAAGGCGACTCCCATGGTGGTGGAGGAGCTCGAGGAAGCTCAAATGAATTTGCAAACAGTGCTTACAATGAGGCATGTTGCACCGTTCCGAAATATCGCCCAAGAGCTTCTTGGATCACTCTCTGAAACATCGGACACTCTTGAGAGCTGGGTCAAAGTCCAAATGATGTGGTGCGCCCTCGAATCAGTGTTTACGGGTGGCGATATTGCAAAGCAGTTGCCGAAGGAAGCCAAAAAGTTTGCCAAGGTAGACAAGGACTGGGCCAAGATTATGACCAAGGCCAGTGAGTGCAGGAATGTGGTGGAATGCTGTGCCGACGAGCTTCTCCAAAACACGCTCCCTACGATGTACGCCGAACTCGAGAAATGTCAAAAATCCCTCGAAGGCTATCTGGAGCAGAAGCAAAAAGCATTCCCAAGATTTTACTTTGTCTCCAATGCCAAGCTTCTGACCATCCTTTCACAAGGATCTGATCCTTTGGCCATGAATGAGTACTACGAGAATGTTTTTGATGCCATTCAATATGTCGAGCACGACAAGAAAGACAAGACAATCATTCATAAGATCCATGGCGATGGAGGTGCAGGCCACGAGGTTATCCCCTTTATTACTCCAGTCAAGGCAGTGGGAAACATTGAAGATTGGCTCACAACCCTTCTCAACTCTATGCGAATGACGTTGAAGGACCACGCAAGGTCATGTTCTGCTGGAGTACTGGACGTTCAAAACGATCTTTCCAAGCTCCGGCCTCTTGTTGATCGTAACATTGCCCAGTTTGCTCTCTTGGCCATACAAATAATGTGGACCTATGAAACACAAACTGCTCTCGAGCAATGCAAAAGCAAGAAGAATGCAATGAAAGAGAATAGTGTGCGGCAGTCGCAAGTTTTGACTGAGATGTCAAGCTGGTGTCTTCAGGATCTCGGGACGAAAGTCAACAGGAAGAAGATTGAGACGCTGGTGACTGTTCATGTCCACCAACGAGACATTGCTAATGAGTTGGCCTTGCTAGTCAAGAGTAAAAAGGTTCACGATGCAAACGACTTTGACTGGCTCAAACAAGCTCGATTTTACTGGCGGCCAAGTGCAACGGATGACGTGAGCAATGATGGTGCTACTGTGGTGTCCATCACCGACGTTGACTTTAACTACCAGTACGAATATCTTGGCGCCAAAGAGAGGTTGGTCATCACCCCTCTCACCGATAAATGTTACATTACCCTCGCGCAGGCGCTTGGAATGTATTTCGGAGGCGCTCCCGCCGGCCCAGCGGGTACTGGTAAGACGGAGACGACGAAGGATCTGGGAAACACTCTTGGAATCTTTGTGGTTGTTACCAATTGCACAGACCAAATGAAGTACACTGATTGTGCCAAGATTTTCAAGGGTTTATGCCAAGGAGGTCTTTGGGGCTGCTTTGACGAGTTCAATCGCATCACACTGCCCGTCTTGTCAGTCGTTGCTCAGCAAGTGCTTGCCATCCAGAATGCAAAGAAGCAAGGCTTGGAGTTCTTCCAGTTTCCAGGCGACCCGCAGAATGTCGTCCTGAAACCAGTTTGTGCATTTTTCATTACAATGAACCCTGGCTATGCTGGGCGCCAGGAACTTCCAGAGAATCTCAAAGCCCTTTTTAGAGGCGTTGCAATGATGGTGCCAGATTTTCAGATTATTAAGAAGGTCAAGATGTGTTCCGTAGGGTACAAGGAATTTGATTTGCTTTCCGCCAAGTTTTTCTCCTTGTACGCAACATGTAAAGAGCAGCTTAGCAATCAAAGACATTATGATTGGGGCTTGCGCAATATCCTCTCGGTTCTTCGAACCATGGGCGCCACAAAGCGTGAAAATACGGACAAGCAAGAGGCCTTCCTTGTCTACAGAACTGTTCGAGACATGAACCTTTCCAAGCTTGTTGCTCAGGATGTACCACTCTTTCTTTCACTTCTGGCCGACCTTTTCCCGGGAATGAGTCCACCGCCAAAAGGCGAGTATCCTAAAGAAGAAGCAATCCTCAAAACAGTTGTCGAAAAATATGGTCTTGTGCATCACGATGACTGGATCTTGAAGGTAAAACAGCTGTATGAGACAACCAAAGTAAGGCATGGAATCATGCTCGTTGGACCATCAGGGGGTGGAAAGTCGTGCATATTCAAGTGTCTGAAGGATACTTTACAAGAGAGCGAAGGAATACAATACAAGGATATCCGCTTCAATCCCAAGGCAATCCGTGCCCAGGAAATGTATGGGGAGACTGACCCCTTGAGTGGGGAGTGGACAACTGGAGTCTTCGCGGCAATATGGGCAAAGTACAACAACAGGAACAACACATTCAACACATGGATCATCGCAGATGGGCCTGTAGATGCAATTTGGATTGAGGATCTCAACACCGTGCTCGATGACAACAAAATCCTTACACTTGCCAATGGGGATCGCATTCCAATGACAGATAACGTGAAGATCATGTTCGAGGTCGAGACGCTGGTGAATGCATCCCCAGCCACTGTATCGCGTGCCGGGATCATTTATGTCAGCGAAACTGACCTGGACTGGGGGCCAGTAATTGAGGCTTGGGTCCGAAAGAGGTCTGATGCCGATCACCAGACATTCTTGCGGTCGCTGATTGAAAAATGGATAGGAAATAGCACACCGTCAGACCCTGGTCCTTGCTTTGATTTCTTGCAGAGGAATACGTCGGAGGTGATGAAGGAGGGACGTGTGGGTAGAATATCAAGCTTTACACAACTATTCCAGGGATTGACGGAGGGATCCAATTGCACCTTCATAGGCAGCAATAACAAGGCATTGGAGAGAATATTCGTTTACTGTCTTTGCTGGAGTGTAGGAGCCTTGCTGGAAGCAGAGGACCGGATGAAATTCGACACTTGGCTACGCAAACGGGATGACTCAAAAATTATGCCAAAAGTCCAAGAGGGAGAAACGATTTATGAATATTTTGTCAATGCTACCACTGGCGAATGGGAGCAATGGAAGCCTCCTCAGTGGACATACCCTCAGGGCGAAAAGCTTGATTTTTCTAATCTTCTTGTCCCCACCATGGACTCAACCCGGGCACAGCATGTTGTTCGGACCATCCACCGCCAGAAGGGACCCGTCCTCATTGTTGGAGCAGAGGGAACAGCAAAGACGAGCGTGCAGCTCATGTTTCTTGCAGAGCAAGATCCCAACTCAATGCTTACGAAACGTATCAACTTTTCATCGGCTACAACTCCTGGTATGGCTCAGTATTCGATTGAAGCTGAGCTTGACAAGAGGGGCGGTAAGAACTTTGGTCCTCCTAATGGCAAGAAAATGACAATATTCTTTGACGATGTATCAATGCCAGAGGTCAATACATGGGGAGACCAGACTACCTTGGAGTTGGTGCGCTTGGTGGTTGAGCATGGTGGTTTCTACTTCCTTGATAAAGATAAGAGGGGCGACTTCAAGACGTGCGAGGACCTGCAGTATCTTGCTGCTATGCAACACCCAGGAGGAGGCAAAAATGATATCCCCAATCGTCTCAAGAGAAACTTTTTCATTTTCAACCTAGTGCTTCCAAGCATTACCAGTATCAACGACATTTATGGGCAGATGTTGGATGGACGATTCACAAGCCAGGACTTTGATGCGTCAACGCTTGATGTCGTTGGGAAGCTTACTGATGCTACAATCCGTCTGTGGAGAGTCATGAAGTCAAAGATGCTTCCCACTCCTGCCAAATTCCACTATGTGTTCAACATGCGCGATTTGAGTAGGGTGTTCCAGGGCATTCTGTTCACGCCAAAAGAGTCCATCCTCGATGGTGGCTTGCGTGCCAAGGAGGGAAAGCTGGAAAACTTTTCTCCTCAAAACATGGTGCTCGGACTTTGGCGTCATGAATGCGACCGTGTATTCAGCGACAAACTTGCCACTATGAAAGACAAGGAGAGCTATGATGGCTACATTAACGAAATCGGCCGTGATGTGTTTGGGGCGGACTTTTACAATACCGCTTGTGCAACTCCAAAGTACATGGTCAGCTTCCTTCGTGATGACATCTACGATGAAGACGAGATTTTGATTGAAGAGGCACCAAAAGTATACGAAGATGGTGGAACATTGGAGATGATCCGTGAACGTGCCCTTATGTTTTTGGACAAATATAATGAAGAGTATCCCTCGAAGCAGATGGAACTTGTCTTATTTGAGGATGCCTTGAAGCATATGCTCAGGATTAGTAGGCTACTTGAAATGCCGCGTGGAAGTGGATTGCTTGTTGGCGTAGGAGGGAGCGGCAAACAGAGCTTGACTCGTCTGGCTTCTTACATTTCCAGGGCAATGTGTTTCCAAATAACTCTCACCAAGCAATACAACAGAAGTGCTTTGATGGATGACATTCGTATTTTGTATAAAAATGCGGGCCACAAACGCCAGCCAACGACTTTTCTGTTTACCGAGAGTGAAATCAAGGACGAGGTGTTCCTTGAAACCATCAACTCAATTCTTTCCACAGGAGAGGTGCCAGGACTATTTGCCAAAGATGAAATGATGGCAATGACTTCCGATCTTCGCCAAGACTTTCTTCGGGAGCGCCCAGGCAAGGAGGAAACCCCAGATAATTTGAAGCAATTCTTTACCGATTGCGTGAGGGACAACTTGCACATTATCCTTTGCATGTCTCCAATGAATCCCAAATTCCCTATCCGGGCTCGCAAGTTCCCAGGCTTGGTTTCGAGTCCTACCATAGATTGGTTTTTGGCATGGCCCGAAGAGGCTCTGGTCAGTGTCAGCCGCGGCTTCATCAAAGACTTTCCACTTGACTGTTCGGAGGAAGTCAAATCATCGCTCGTGACTCACATGGGGATGGTCCACGCAATGGTGACGGAAACTTGCGAACAGTACTTTCGAAGCATGAGAAGGCAAGTGTACCAAACACCCAAGAGTTATCTCAGTTTCATCGCCGCATACAAGACAATGTATCACGAGAAACTGGAAGCTTTAAAGGAGAAAGAGAGTAGAGTGAATTTGGGCTTGGACAAGCTTATCCAAGGTGCAAAGGATGTCGAGGCGATGAAGGTAGTGCTAGCTGCCGAACAGGTAAAGCTCGAAGAAGCTACAGTAAGCACCAACAAAATGCTGGAAAGTCTTGAAGTCAGTTCTGCCGAGGCAAAGACGGAAGGCGAGCAAGTGGCAGGAATCAAATCGAGGTGCGAGGCAGATGCGGCCAGGATTGCATCCGAAAAAGAAAGCTGTTCCAATGATCTAGCCAAAGCCCAACCATTTGTGGACGAAGCGAATGCGGCAATCAACAGTATCAAGCCAGCACACATTGGAGAGATCAAGAAACTGGCCAACCCAAGCGACATCATCAAACTCGTGTTTGATTGTGTCCTGATTCTGTTCCAACTGCCACTCAGCAAGATCCAACCAAACAAAATAACCATGGCAAAGACAGAAATTAATTGGTTCGAACCAAGCTTTAAGCAGGCTCTTCAAATGATGAGCAGTCCAAACTTTCTGAACCAGCTCGTGGATTTTGGGAATACAGGAAAGGATTTGATGAATGACGAGACGATTGAGTTCTTGTCTGTGTACATTGATGTGGAGCAATTCACACCAGCCGTCGCCAAAAACGCCAGTACTGCAGCGGAAGGTCTGTGCACATACGTCCGAGCCATGAAATATTATCATGAAGCGAGTAAAATTGTCAAGCCAAAATTAGAAGCCTTGGCTGTGGCGGAGGGGCAGATGGAGGCCGCGAACAAGGCTCTTGCCGCTGCGGAGGGCAGACTGGCTGCATGCAATGAAAAGCTTGCTGACCTGCAAAGACTGTTTGACGAACAAATGGGCAAGAAGCGCACCATTGAGGAAGGAGCCATGTCTTTACAGAAGAAGATGAATCAAGCATCCGCACTAATCAATGGACTGGCCGGAGAGCGTGCTAGGTGGACCGAAGATGCAGCAAACTTTAGCGATCAAAAGAAACGTTTGGTCGGAGATTGTGCTATTGGATGTGCATTCATGAGCTACTGTGGTCCATTCAACCAGCAATTCAGGGATTACATGATCAACGAGAAATTTACTGCCGATTGTGAAGCCCGCAATGTGCCAGTTACTCGCAATCTGGATGTGATCTCATTTCTTGCAGACGTGGGGACGATTGGCGATTGGAATATGGATGGACTTCCAACAGACCCACTTTCTACTCAGAATGGTATTCTTGTCACAAGCAGCACCCGCTTTCCCTTACTGATTGATCCACAAGGTCAGGCACTAAGCTGGATCATGAACAAAGAGCGCTCCAATCTTCCCACGTGGAATGGCCAAAATGTTGTTGATTTATCAGATCCAAAACTCAAGGATAAGTTGGAATTTTGCATGGGAGATGGCAAGAGCCTGATCATTGTGGGAGTAGAAGATGAAATCGATCCAATGTTAGATCCTGTCCTGGAAAAAGAAATCACGAAGAAAGGATCTAGGATGTATGTCAATGTGAGCGATAAGATGATGGACTACGATCCCAATTTTAAGATGTACTTCATTACTAGGTTGCCCAATCCAAGTTTCAGCCCAGAGCTGCAAGCCAAGACAACCCTGATCGACTTTACTGTCACACAGAAAGGGTTGGAAGAGCAGCTACTTGGTAAAGTCATCAGCAAGGAGCAGAAGGCACTGGAAGAGCAGCTAACCCAGGTGCTGGAAGAAGTAAACTCAAATACTAAGAGTTTGATGCTACTAGATGCCAGTCTTTTGGAGCGCCTGACTAGCAATACTGGGGATCTCCTTGATGATGAAGAGCTAGTTTCTGTGCTGGCAAACACAAAGGCAAAAGCTGCAGAAGTTAATGCTAAGCTGATTGCAGCTGATGAAACAAGGTCAAACATTGCAGAGAAACGCGAGCAGTTCCGTCCTGCTGCCACCAGGGGATCAGTTCTATACTTTAGTATAGTGGAAATGAGTTTGGTCAACGTCATGTATCAAACTAGCTTGACTCAATTCCTTGAACTTTTCATGGGATCAATGGACAAGGCAGAAAAGGCATCTCTGGCAAGCAAACGAGTATCAAACATTATTGAGACCATGACTTACATGACGTATCGTTATATCAACCGGGGGCTTTATGAGCAAGACAAATTGACATTCGTTCTCTTGGTCACGTTGAAAATCTTAGTGGCGGCAGGTCACCTGAAGAGCAGCGATGTCACTCTCTTCTTGAGAGGAGGAGCGGCACTCGATATCAACAGCGTGCAAAGGAAGCCATTCCAGTGGATGAGCAATGAGGTGTGGCTCAATGTTGTTCAACTCCAGGAGAGCAGTAAATTTTATTCGAGCCTCATTGATGACATGGTCTCCAATGAGAGCATGTGGAAAAAATGGTACGAAGATAATCAACCAGAAGAAGTGCCGATACCAAACTACGAGCAAAAACTCGCGGACCAGACTGATATCGGCTCCTTCCTCAAGCTGCTTCTTGTTAGATGTCTCCGCGTGGACAGGAGCATTCTCATGTGTAAAGAATTCATCAGGAACACGAAAGAAATGGGACCAGCATTTGTTGAGCCAGTAACTGACACAATCGAAATGGTGTATGATGACATGGAACCGGAGGTACCTGTGATCTTCCTCCTTAGTCGAGGATCAGATCCAACTGATGGAATCATTGAGCTTTGCCGAAAGAAGAAACTTCCTGCTCCTGCTGTGATCTCTTTAGGGGAAGGTCAAGAGCCAGTTGCCTTGAAAGCTATTAATGCAGGGGTTGTAAATGGAACTTGGGTATTGCTGCAAAATTGTGAACTTGGTCTTGGATTGATGAATGAGATGGAGTCCATAATCAATAAGCTGAAAGACAGCATGGACCCGAACTTTCGCCTGTTCATCACAGCTTTGCCACATCCTGAGTTCCCGCTCGGCTTGTTGCAAATGTGCTCCAAGGTGACAAACGATCCTCCAGCAGGCCTTCGGGCAGGTCTACTGAGGAGCTACACACCCGGAGTTATGGTAGATCAAGATCGTCTGGAACGAGTCGACACTGCCCAATGGAGACAGCTCTTGTTTTCTTTGTGCTTTCTGCACAGTGTTGTCCAGGAACGTCGCAAATTTGGACCGTTGGGATGGTGCATCCCGTACGAATACAATAATGGCGACCTTCAAAGTTGCATGTTATTCTTGGAGAAGCATCTGTACAATGGTGAAATTAGTTGGGGTACCTTTCAGTGAGTTTTGCCTCCATATCGTACTTACTTTACCGTGATGCATTCCAACTCTGATAACTTCTGCTTCTTGCACTTTTCAGGTACATGGTATCAGATGTTCAATACGGTGGAAAGATCACGGATAGCTTGGACGTACGCTTATTTAGAACCTACACCAAGGAATGGCTGACCGAGAGGACGTGTGAGGAGGGATATGCTTACAATCCTGCTGAGCCCATATTGAAGATCCCAAATGACTTTGAGTACACTGTGCCAGCTTTCCCAGAACATTCTGACTTCAGAAAGTATATTGAGCAGTTTCCTGAGAATGATTCACCTGAAATATTTGGTCTTCACCCCAATGCTGATTTGACCTACTGTGTGAAGGAAGCGACATCCTTGTTCAAAACCCTCGGAGAGACGCAGCCAAAGGGCGGAGGAGGTGACGGTGGCGTCTCGAGGGAAGATGTAGTCTATGAGAAGGCATCCGAATTGCTGAAACGTTTGCCAGAGGATTACGAAGAGGACGAATACAAAGCAAAGATTAGAAAGCTTGGTGGAATGACAATCCCAATGAACATTTTCCTCTTCCAAGAGATTCAACGTTTTCAAAGTGTCCTTTCCAAGGTGCGGTTCACCCTTACCCAGTTGCAGCTAGCAATTAAGGGCGAGGTTGTAATGACAGCAGAGCTCCAGGAAACTCTGGACAGCATGTTTGATGCAAGAGTACCTCACTACTGGGAGAACACTCTCACCGGAGATGAATTTTCGTGGAGGCTACCAAATTTGGGCCTATGGTTTACGTCATTGCTCAATCGTGACAATCAGTACAGAACTTGGCTGAACAACGGACGCCCAAATAGCTTTTGGCTGACTGGGTTCTTCAATCCGAACGGATGTTTGACGGCAATGAAACAAGAGGTGACCCGGAAGCACAAATCTCAAAAATGGGCATTGAACGATGTAGTCTATCACACGGAGGTGACCAACTTTGAACGGGTCGAGCAAGTCAAGTCACCCCCAGAGGAGGGAATTTACATCCATGGTCTAAATCTTGATGGTGCAGCTTGGTCACGTCAAGAATCAAATCTTGTTGAATCCGCGCCCAAACAGCTTTTCTCCCCTCTTCCCGTTTTGCATGTCACTGCAAATGAGAGGAAATTGGAGGAGAAATCCAAAAAAGAACAGTTCGGAAGCGCTGGACCATATGAATGCCCAGTTTACAAGTACGCGAATCGAACTGACCGTTACTTTATTTTCTCTGCGTATCTTCGCTGCCCCCCAGACAAGCCTCCAAATCATTGGACACTGCGTGGATCAGCTCTTTTGTGCAATACCACCTAATGTATTGTGAATGTCTCATTTAATTTAATGACATGTAATAACAGCAATAAAGCATTTTAGAAACAGGAGCACGAAGCTGCTTACTGTCTTTCTCTTTTTGCACATATGAAGTAACTTGGAGTGGATTTCATTATCTCTCAAGTTTCAAACCGCACCATTGACTATTGATATTGAATGAAGCCATTTTAGACTTTTTTGTGCAATGATATCTGATATGTACTGATGACGTGTCTTAACCCTTAACCCTCTCTAACTTACAGCGGCGCGAATTGTGGTTCAGAATTTCAATTTGTGCAAAATTGCACTTGACCCTCCGCCGAAAGTCACTCCAGTAGAGCCGTGCCATGTGCTGAAACTTGGCAAACACATTCTTTGATGCCTCTGTGTTGTTCCAAGAGGTTTTGATCACCGGAACCAATACCTACAAGCCCCCACACTCGTCTGAGGAAAAATATTGCACCTCGAGAGCCAAAAAGAGCCATGGGTCAAAGAGCTAATAGATTTAGAAGTAGAAAACATGGGGAGAAAAGCAGTGAGGGTCAGGTCTTTTGTGCAATACTGCCTAGATAAGATATATGTTATGTTTAAGCACAGAGAAAGTAACCACGCTCATTATCTTGCATCTCTTTCGAGATGCAGATGTTGGGTCGTTTTTTGTCTCGAACCAAAGTCTAGACTTTTGATTCCCACAATTGTCTCTATAATCCTAAGTAAATGTAAAATGCAAAGCTTCTATCACGGCATTGATCTTTCACCAAAAGCCTAGGTCGACTGGACCACTAAGGTAATAATATTTTGACATCTTCTCGAAAGTTTTATTATCTTGACACAGCAATTACATCAATCTTCAGGTCAATGTTAGGTCTGACATAATGTTTCTTTCGACCAACAAGAAGGATCTCTTTTAGAACGACAGCATGATATGATCAAATGATGTTGTCATGATATATGTCATACAAGGTGCTTGTAGTGCAACAAGCTTTCTCATCTTACGCATTAACCCAACCACAAGACATATGGGGTACCATGGTGAGAGTATAATTGCATTTATTTGTAAGCCTAGCGTTGATCATACCATGTACAAAAAAATTCACTGTGCTTTCACTCTACCTCAAAAAATAAAAAAGATTAACTTACACTGTACAAATGAAAACTGAAATGGCTTTACACAACAAATAATACCAGGGACACTGGCGCTTCAACATCGAACATCGATTGGAGATGGTGGACCTTACAATGAACTTCAATTCAAGCTATCACTCCTTTTGCTTGCCAGCCCATGACTAAAATATGAAATTTTTGGTATTGTCAATATCTTGTGGTCCCGATACTGAACTGACCCATCTACAGCCCTACACAACGGCAGCCCCCTCAGTCTCAGCATCAGCAGTGAATGTTTT
>JALLOX010000188.1:0-14088 GCA_036939695.1 Thalassiosira ordinaria | reverse complement strand
GTGGTCTGTGGCTCGCTTCGCTCGCAGCTCTCGGCCGAGACCTCGGCCTTCGGCCGAGAGTGTGCATATAGCGTCGTATGCCATATCTCTCTCTCTCAGCTTCTTGAGTTTGAGCTCAGCGCTATCCCTACCTCGCATCACTTGGCAGCCGAACCACCCGCGCTACCCGACCGCGGCGCCGAGTCTCGTTCGATCCTGCAATCACATTTTGCCCCACGCACACGCCTTCGAGGCGCGAGCAGCCTTTCCCCTCTATCCAGCCGCGGCGCCGAGTCTCGTTCCTGCATTCCTCCCAGAACCACGGAGCAACAACCTTTATTTCCCCATTGTAGTAGCTGAACGTTCACTGAAAGCTGAAAGTGACAGATGACTATGTATGACTATCCACAATGGCACACTTGAACTTGTCCACCAAGAAAGAGAGCAACATCACTCTTGGTGAATACTCCACATTCCAATATATGCTCGCCCCGCCGTCCACCGCAAAGGCAATCATCGGCCAAATAACATCGTTTGCATTCTACAACGAGCCTCAGGATGAACGAAAGAATGAAGTAGAACATGAAGTTTTGGCAAGAGGGAATGCCACCGTTGTCAATTATTACTGCCTTTGTTTGGTCCTATTGCCTTCACATTTGATGGGAATGAGCCAATGGATATCAGCAGAGGACTGCCAATGTCAATCTTCAGGAAAGAATAACAAGAAGCTTCAACCTGGTGATACGTTGCGTCGGTTTCGATACTCCTACTATGGGGATTTGTTCCGAGTGGATACACGTCACGTGTGCGTAGGCTATGCCAATAATGGGAAGGATCAGAGGTTTCGCCTGGTTGAATACTTTGAATGTCCAATATCGCTATGGGTGATTGTTCATTTGATGTTTGCATTACTGGCAACTTTGGCAGCATTATGCTTCCAGGTATATCATGGATATGATGGCAATGTTGTGTCCTTCCTGTTCCTCATCATTTTACCATTGGTATTGGTGCATTTAATGCTTGTCTTGACTGGGGTGAAAATGTTTTGAAAGAAAAAACGGGGGAGTTGTCATTGAGAAGGTCACTTTTACTTGCCACACTTTTTCTTCGAGGATGAGCTTGACTTATTTTGAGTAAAAGGAGTGCAAAGTTCACTGATTTTTTTGTGGACAGACAACTACAGGAGCTAATCATTCGGTTCGTGATCTGAAAAGGCAGGAAAGTGCCACAGATGTGCATCTATCATGATGTCCACAGTGTATTGTTGGTACTGTATTGTGAGTTATTTGCAGGTCTGGACATGAAAGGATTGGTCAGATACCAGATACTGATAGAGACGAAACAACTATTGGAGCTGATGGTAGAATGCCTCGGGATCTTTGGCAATGCAGACTCTCCTGTCCAAAAAGTTGCATGGACACCCTGCCATTGCGGTCTTGAGATTCTAGAGATATAATGAGGTATGGTATGCTAGAAAGAGAAAAATGCATACCTGAAGATCAAACTTCACTGTTAGCGACATGATCACTAACTGGCAGCATCAAACTTCACTATCAGAGGGCATTGATCTCTGTCCAGCGATCATTTTCAACATAATATTCATATCGGTACCATTACTGCTGTTGAAACATCCATCAATATAATATGAGTATGCAAATTATTTTGGATACAAATCCACCCTATCTCTAAACATTGAGAATGGCATTGACAAACATGGGACCAATGCTAAATGAAATCACTTCCTTGACAAGACCGACTGATCTCTCTCTTCTCTCACCCATGACAATGTGCTCTTCCAAAGCAGCACATTGCATACAATAAATGATTGTAAGAATGCAAAACTCCTCTCTCACAGTCTCTCATAATATACACACAAATGCATGTAGAGATCAAGTACACACATTCAAACTACCTCAAGCACTTGGACAAAGAGAATGTATCAAACTATTATGAACACCAACAACAAGATTTCTCAAGAGTCTAATATATTTTCTTCTTATAGGATCACAATGGCATTTATCTCACTCCTTATTGAAAACAAAGTACTGAAGAACACCTTTCATAATAATTTCAGCCCCAGAAGTCACCCGGCACGCAGGGCGATCTGCATCACACCCATTGTCCATTTTGATTTTCCAAAGAGCCAACTCCAGTATTGTCGTGGCTTCCTGAAGCTGAAAGTATGTTGTCAAACCACGTATCCGGTCAATGCATTTCCTCTTCTCCTTCTGAACTACCGACATCAGCCGAGCAGCTGTAGAAACGTGAACTGGAATAGAATAATCAATTCCGTCTATTTTGCGCTCTATAGCCATCCGTTGCAGAGAAGTCATGGTATCCAAGCTCTTTGAAAAACTGGCTCTCACTAGAAAGCGAAACATTCCTGCAGGCATTGCCATGTATGGCACAGTCCATCCATCCACTGCTCGATCTAATACTTTGTCCCAATCTACTCTCAGATCAGGGCAAAATGTCTTTTGAGCCTGAAGTATTATCTGCATAGACTCAATTGATGTTCCACGCTTTACTGCAAGATCTAAGATCATCCCTCCAAAATCAAAATGGGATTCCAGCCAGAGACTGTCGTGTGCCGTTAACGAGAGTTCAAGAATATCAGAAGGAGCTTCGCTTAAGCAGGCATAATATAATGGAATAGCTCCCCACTTGTCTTTGGTAACAAGATTTTCTGGATATCTTTTGAGTATGTACTCAAAAAGAGAAGCGTCATGATTTGTGGAACATGCCAATATGTGAAGGGGGGTCATCCCCATGCAATCTTGATCTGCACCTCTTGCACTCTCGACGACATCTTCTATCAGCTCCTTTGAGATAACTTCAGTTGATGCGTGAGGGTTATGGTAGCAAAGCTGGTGAATTGGCAAATAGCACAATCTATGGACTGGCAATTGATCAAATCTTCTCTTCAATGAATCGACCGAGACTTGGATTGCGTGATGGATGTCTTTAAAGACTTTCTTCCCAATTACTTTTTGGTCGATATCTGGAGATATGAATACATTTCTCAAGTAGGGGCAACGGTGAAAGGACTCCTTGCCAATAGAAATGACAGTCGAAGGGATATTGACCCAGAGCAAAGAACTGCAGCCCATGAAAGAACACGACCCAAGTTTCCGCAGTCCTTCATTCAACTCGACATATTTCATCCTGTGACAATCACGAAATGCAGCTCCAAGTATTGTTGTGACAGAATTGGGCATCTCGATGCATTCCAATGAAGAGCAATACCCAAATGAACCACGTTCAATTGTCAGAAGCCCCTGAGAAAATATGACTTCTTTCAAACTGGTACATTCCTCAAATGCAAACTGAGGAATGATTCTCACAGTGGAAGGAATCTTTACGTGCATCAGACTTGAACATTTGCAAAATGCTGAACTCCCTATTGATTGAAGACCCTCACTAAGATCCACTGCCTTCAAGTTGGCGCAAGAATGAAAAGCTTGCTGCCCAATAGAGGTGACAGTTGAAGGAACCTTGATTGTTTCCAGAGATTCACATCTTTCAAACGCTCCATTTCTGATAGTCACAACACCTTTACAGAGAGTAACTTGCTTTAGTGATTTGCAACCAAGAAATGCATTGTCACCGACCTCTTTAGATGAAATTGTAATACTTTCAATAGAGGAACATCCATAGAATGCATGTTTTCCAATCGTCTCAAGACCTTCACCAAAAAGCACTGTCCTCAAGTTTGTGCACCCCCTGAATGCATTATCACCTACTGTAGTGACAGAAGATGGAACATTGACAGCTTCCAGTGAGCAGCAATCGTTGAATGCATTGTCTGCAATCACTTTGAGTCCCTGGTGAAGTAAAACGTGCTTCAGACTTTTGCAATAGGAAATCACAGAGCTGAAGACCACGACGGAGGCAGGGATCTCGATACGTTCCAAAGATTGGCAACTGCCAAATGCTCCTTTGCCAATCTTATTCAATCCCTCACAGAGTCCTACGTTCTTTAATTTGCTGCACAAAGTGAACGCTCCTGACCCGATCTCTCTGACTGACGGTGGAATTGCAATGCCTACCAGAGAAGAGCAACGGCAGAATGCCATATCTCCAATGATATCTAGTCCCTCGTTTAGATGTACCTCTTTAAGATTGGTACACTTGTAAAAGGCATAGTTATCAATCTGGCGTACAGTGTCAGGTAGGTGAATCCGCTCCAGCGAAGAACAACCACGGAATGCATCCCCCCCAATTATCTTGACCTTATTAAGGTTCACCTCTGTTAGTTTCGTGCAGTGTTCGAAGGCGCGGGCACCAATTAATTTGACAGAAGAATCTACCCAGACGTGGGTGAAGTCTCTGGGAACTGGCTGGCATTTGCCCTTGTAGATGAATGTTTTTTTGGTAGTATCATCCATAATTCTTGACTCTGTTGCTGTTGTTGCTGAGGAGACTGCAATCATGTGCCGTGATTTATAACACTCTCAAGTCAACAATATCTCCAGATCATGGGCATATATTTTGAGAGAGGAGTTGGTCCTTGGCGTTGGTCGTGGTCATGCCTTGGGTCATGCACCATGTTGCGGCCGCCATCCAGCTCTAGAGAGCGCCGTGCACTGCTCTGGAGAAGCAAAGAGATCAGAGACACGCACCGTGCAGAGCTTTGCAGGCGACGGGTTGGCCTGTTGACATTGACAGACATTGACGTTGACCGTGTTGATTTGAGCAGGATTTGAGCGGAGAGCGGAGTTTGGAGTTTGGGGTTTTCTAGATAGGGGGTGCACATTTGTCATAATATTACCTCACAAAATAGAGCTCAAGAGATTTCAAAGTCCCCCTACAACCAGCACACAACGTATTTTACTCATAACTCGAAACTCACTTCAACTCCTCATAATCAAACTTAACCCCCCACTCTCCACCCCAGCCCCACATACAGCCAATAAACGCTAGCGAGCATTATAATGCAAGAGCAAAGCCACAGCCTGGCAATCAGCATCAATTTCACAGATCCCTGCTCTCCATATGTCTATGGGGAGGGAATAAATTAATTTTTCTTTGGGAAATATCGCAGGATGGAAGAATCATGGAGAGCAATTTTGGATGACCCCAATTCAACCCAGGCAATGCGTGATTTCGCTCTTTCTCAGTTGAATGATTCCATTAGTCTTGGCAGGGTCGCACCAGAAATCATCAAATCATCACTATCGAACAATGATACGGTGTTAGAAAATTGGAAACTTGTAGAGGATTTTGAGCTGGGCATCTTGGGTAACGATGATGGCAATGCTGTTGTTAGGGCTGCAGCTGATGCAATTTTGGATAGAGAGGGTGATGATTCCCGAGAACCAATCCAGCTGAAAGCAATAATTAAGAATGATGGAAGTCACGATATTTTGGCTGCATATCCAAAACTTGCCAAGACTTGTGGCGGGATTATTAAGGATACCCACATAGAGAAAGAAATGAAGTCAAATGCGTATGTGGTGATGAGTTATCTGCGAGGGCAGATGCAGGGAATGAATGATATTGGGGGGGAGGTGCTAGATGACCTTAAAAAGGCCATAAAGCTCTGTCCTGGGGATTGGAGACTGCATAGTATGCTGGCAACTAGGAACATGGCAATATATAATACTGCCCTTGCACTTGAGAGCATCAGCAGAGCCCTAGATCTTACAACGGATGATTTTGCTAGATTCTGTCTTGGCATTCGTAAAGGAAAGATTTTCTTCAATCTCAATCGGAATGATGAAACAATTGCAGCATTCAGAGAGGTCATTTCACTCTATGATGGTGGTTTGAAGGATCATCCACTGGTGAATGACCGCGTAATTGGTCGGTTGGCTGTAGCAGAATACATGCTAGTGATAATATATGGACAGAAAGGGGATCGAAAAAAGGCCAAATACCATTACAGGGATGCTGAAGAAAAACGGAACTCCATTAATGTGGATGTAGCAAGGAAAATTGATTGGTCTAATCGAATGATGGCACAGCTTCTCATTTCGAATATGAGCCCAGGAATTATTGGTCATGGAGAATGTCACTTTTGTGGAGAAGTCACCAATAGCCCAAAGCGCTGTGGAGCTTGCAAAGCTGTGTTCTATTGTAGTAAGACTTGTCAGGTATCAGCATGGAAGGCGGGGCATAAGAAGGAATGCAAAAAAGAGAAAGCTGAACAAAATGAGAAGACAGCAGCTGTGAAGCAAGAGTCAACAATACGTGATGAAAGAGGCAGCTTACCTCCTCTTGATGTTGATCTAGATCCAAGGAGCCTCTGGAAGGAGGGTGTTGAGCTTTCAAAAAGTGCAAATTACAAAGAAGCAAGTTGGAAGTTTATTGTTGCTTTATTCATTGATTTTTCAATGGATGCAAATGACATGGGCCCTGTTATTGATGCTGTGAAGGCCTGTGAGGAAGATGATCCTGTAGCCATGGCACTGTCTTCAATTAGTACTCATAAGAGTACTATGTCACAACGGGCAGAAGAAATGTACTATCGAGCAATCAAAATGGAATGCAATACTCCTGTTGTTGATCTTGGAGGCAATGTGGATGAAGTGGACCGCCCTGCCTTCGGGCTAGGGATGTGTTTCATCATCTATGCTCGCAAGCTGCGGCAATCCTTTATGCGAAAATTGAAGAGTGGGACGCTCAATAGAGATGGATTTGATGACATTGCACGTCTTGTGAGGAATTCCAGTGATTACATTGATCCTCAGCGTTGGCTCACACTTCAATTTGAGTTGGGATACACTAGTTATGATGTCTGTGCCACAATTGAAGCAGAGAAGTGGCTTGAGAAATTTACCAAAACTATCGATGCAACAAACAATCTGAGGTCTACTCCACAATCAAAACAGCATTGGTCAAATATGAGGGCGATGGCTGTGGAGAAACTTGAAAGGATGCCCTGGTTGAAGATGACCGTCCAGCATAACCCTGGTATTGTTCGTGATGGAGAGCTATGATGGGGAGAAGATAATCACAGAGTGATGCATTCAATATTAGCTCTTGGCACACAGTCTCTTATTGTTGAGGTTATGAATTCTATCACTGTACATAGCTCCGACTACAAGCCAAGTTCCTTGAAATGCTAGCCCCTTGGAGCAATGGAGAAGTGTGTTCATTCTTGTCTCTGGGTGAACATAATATATAAGTCAATCAAAATTCGGGATCTTTGGCAATGCAGACTCTCCTGTCCAAAAAGTTGCATGTATACCCTGCCATTAAGGTCTTGAGATTCTAGAGATGTAATGAGGTATGGTATGCTACAGAAAAATATACCTGAAGAAGTAGCGATGCATCAAACTTCACTCTTAGCTCCATGATCTTCTCTGTCAGCGTCAAACTTCACTACTAAAGGGCATTGATCTCTGTCCAGCAATCTTTTTTGACATAGCGGTTCTTAGCATTTATCAGAGAACAGGCATTACTGCTCTGTTGAAACATTGACACAAATACAAATAAATATGCAAATTTACTTTGATTATCTACAGCACCAACTCTTGATGCACAAACATGCAATATTTTCATTTACCTCTAGAATGGCATTGACAAACATGAGACCAATAACCAAACTCATTCACTCTCTTGATATGACCAACTGCTCTCTCTCTCTCTCTCTCTCTCTTAACCTCACCCATGACAATGTGCTCTTCCAAAGCAACACATTGCCAAAAAGAAATGATCATTATAATATATAAAAGAATAGAACCCTTGTCCATCATCTACACGCACACACTGGATACCTCTTCACCTCTTGCCCCTAGGCAACGAAGGCGTACCCGGCACATCCCACCCAACCTCACCCTTCCTCTCCCTAATTTCCTTCACCATACATTCCATAACCTCCACAGGTCCCCGACACCTCTTTTCCACCACCACCTTCTTTAATTCCTCCAATGTCTCCTCCTTCCATCCGCCGATACCAAAGATTTCAGAAATGTAGACACTTCCGGGCATTAGGGGACAATCGGCCCCGAGACGAAGTGCGGCGGTAATGCCTTCGGGTATGGCACATACTACCTCCTGCTCGGCACCTCCATAATGCCTATATTCATTATTATCGGGAGAGTATTCCACATCGTACACTTGTGCGGCATACCTTTCCCTTAACTTTGTCAACTCTGCCACACGTGCCTCCAAGGTACGAATACGTGCCAATGTTTCTCCAATGACAAACTTGATTCCCAACGAGGCATCACCTTCCTGCAGCATGGATTGTTGACTCCAGGAGACTAAATCATCGAGGGGTGGAATGACCACTTCCTTGGAAGGTTTTTGGGACATGATTTTAGAAAAAGATTGGTTGGAGAGGGAGAGGGTGTGGATTGTTTCCATTAGGGAGGCTGTTTCTTCATTATTGTCATTAGTGTCATTGTTGTTGGATGTAGTATCGAGCATGGGAAAGGTGGTTTCCGTGGTAAGCTTGGCATTGGCTACATGTAGGCCATCCTTGCCATTGCTTGAATCAGAGTTTTTGGCCAGAGTGATTTCAAGAATGTGACTTCCCAGCAGCATAAACGTCAACACAAATCCTTCCTCTTGCTCTCCCTCCTCATTCTCTGCTGCTGCTGCTGCAGCTGATGGAAGACTCTTGGAAGCTAAAATCTTGACCCCACCCAACTCCTCCATCAGCTCACGAATACCATCGTAAAACTCGGCCGATTGCTTATAGCCCGCCGCCTTTTCTTGCATGTCGGCTATTTCTGCCTCTACTTCTTTGGCTACCATGGAAATGTACTCGACATTATTTTCATCACCACCGTCGTTGTTGTTATTGCCAGCCTCCTTGTTGGTATCACCACTGCCATTGTTGCTGTCATTGTTGTTGTTACTCAAACCCCTCCAGTCCAAAGGCTTACGTCCCCCCTTAACTCGAACCTCATTCACTGTACGTTTGGTACGATGACAATCATCCTCCACGTCCAAAATCCTAGCACGAACGCTTCGCAATCTATTCTCGAGGGCAAGCTTGCGCTGTCGCAATTCGTCTAGCTTTTCTTCCTCCAGTGCTACATCCTCCTCGGTGATGATTTCCTCGTCATTGTCCATTGCAGTGGCATTGTCTGTGCCCTCCATATCGTTCCTCCCCTCCCCAGCCTCCACAGAAGCAGCATTGGGATCAGAGTTGGGGTTGGCATGTTCATCACACTCACCCTCTTCAAGTCTCCGCTTGCGTTCACTCCGTTCCATCCCCTCGACAATCTGCGTCAATTCCTCCCTCTTTGCGCAAAATTGATTCCACTTCATTTTAATGCCCTCAACTCCCCCGTTCACTTCTTCAATAGTCTGTTTGACCGCTTTCAATACCTCCTGCTGGCGTCGTTTTAGTCCCTCCCGTTCCGATTCCACTTGTTCATCACTAATGTTGGGAAGGGGAAGGGTGTTGGCAACGGCATCGTACCTTGACAAAGAACTAAAGAATTTTTCAATGGTAGCTTGTTGAATGTACGCGTTGCGTGCGGATTTGTATCGTTGTAGGAGGTGAGGGTTGTAGATTATTTGGTCACCTTTGGTGGGATCATTCTCCCCCTCATCGAGTAGGCGACAGTTGGCTGGTAATTCGTACGACTGGAGTTCTTGGAGGGTGGTGCGGAGTTGGGTGAGCTCGGAGGATGCCATGATGATGATGGGCCAAATGCTTACTATTGATCCTCTCTCTCTCTGTCTCTTGGAATAAAAATGATGGTGATACGGCCTCAATGGATCGAATGGGGCGTTGTCATGGGTGGAAGTGGAAATGGAAGATCATTGGCGCCATTGTTGTTGTTGTTCTTGTTGTGCAAAATCCCGTTGCGGTTGCGGTTGCGTTGCGTGCCTATTGCTTTGCTGTTTTTTTACGCGGTCGTTGGTCATTCTATCGCCAAATAATAGGTCTCTTTGCCCCCAGATAGCATGGATGTGTGGTGCCAAAACATCAGTCATTCTTAAATCATTTTTCATTTTTGTCCAAGGGGCTTTTGTTGTTGCATGTATTTCCATATTTCCATAGGTACCAAGAAACATAATAATCAGAGGGCAACAAGAGATCGGAGCGGTTACTTTCCCCTGGCCATCCTAATAGTGGTCTCTAATTGCTTGGTGTGGGACCACATTAGTACTATTTCCCGGTAGACATTGACTCGTTCTACCTTGTGCTCCTTATCCAAAAGATAATTGTCAAGTCTGAATCTCTTTGCAGGGGTAAAAGTGATGGTGGTGATACGGCCTCCATTGAAATTGTCCGGGTAGTGGGTGTCGCTATGGGTGGAATGGAGTGAATGTCATTGGCGCCATGCATAGGTGAATGATGATGTTGTTGTTCTTGTGGCAAAAATCAAGCCATTGCTGGCCATTTTTACCTTTGCTGTATTTGCTGCCGTCGGTCGTTTTATCACCAAATGATAGCGATATATTGGCGAAAATATTTTCGCCGTCTGTTTGCCCACAGATTTCCTTCTCCTGCTCTCTCCTGCAAGATCATGGATGTGGTGCCAAAAGATCGGTCATTCTCGTTTAGAAATCATTTGTCCAAGGGGGCCTTGTTGCTGCATGTATTTCCGTATTTCTATACCAAGAAACATAATCAGAGGGCAACAATAGATACGAGCCGTTACTTTCACTGGCCATCCTATAGTGGTCTCTCTCTACGGTGGCAGTTGGTACTATTTCCAGGCAGAGGTGGTTGACTCATTCTACCTTGTGCTCCTTATCCAAAAGATAATTGTTAAGTCTGAATCACCAGTCTTTACATTGTAGTATTCGAATTGATCTGACAAAGATTTAGTGACACTAAAAAAGAAGAAGACACGTTCACGTTCATGTTCATGATTGATTGATGATAATAGTTGAAATACTATTCTATCCACCTATTCACTCAATATCCCCACTTTCTGGCTCAATCGCCATCATAGGCCTTCTTGAATGTAGTAGCCTATGCCAAACCGATGATCAAATTATGATTGTTCCGTGGTTTGGGCAGTGAAGGATTGATTTTTTCATTGCCAATTATTTAATGATAAATTCCCAAGACCAAAACGGGGATCATACAATGCCAATATCTGCATTCGATTGTTTTGCCACACACTTCCCCTCAATCTCACATTAGTTCTTTGAGACCGTGTGTATGCCCGTCAACGCTGATGGGGGCATTGGATCAATGCAAGAACTATCAAATAATAAGAGGCAGCCAATTCACTTTTGCATCAAAAATTGTGATGTTGATCAAATCAAAAATACAGCATGCAGCCGGCTACTCCTACTCACCTTAAGATCACCCAACCAGACAAGCTTGCCGAGGACGTGATCGGAGAGATTGATGGCTATTTGAGCCAGGACAATTTATGAGAGGGTGGGATAGGGTGGGTTGGGCTGACAATTCCCAGTGTCATTATTGTGGTGCTCTGTTAGGAGCTCTTAGCGATGAACAGTTGTGGGGGTTCTGTATTTGGTTACTTTTGTAAACGGCAAGGTGTCATATAGGAATTGATTTGGTAAATACGTGGCTTTGAAGTATTTGCATTACAAAGCAAGAGGAGAGGCAAGTGAGTTGCTCAAGTAGAAGAGTAGCAGTGTTGGCAGATGTCCCCCAGTATTCTGGAAATCGAGTTGGGGGCTACTCTACGTCGAATCTGTGTGAGATGACGTGGTCGGCTAAGAGCCAACCAAACCAGCAAGGATTTTTTGCAATTCACTAACTGCAGATCTTTTCACACCTTCTCCCAAAGAGGCACCATAAAGAGATGATAGGTACCCCATGTGCACTAATTTCAATGGTAGCTTTATTACTGGCTACTCCTCCCAGAAGCCTTGCCTTTGGCAGCCGGGCAGGCTTGTTTGCTTCCAAGGAGGAGAGTACTCATTGGTTTCTTTCACTGGGGCATCAATAGCTGTTGGATTCTCTTTCATTGGTCATCTGTCCTCTATTGTCCTTTCACATCCACACAGACTCTGCCATTGATTCAAGGAGGCAGTCAACATCAAAGTTGAAGTGGAGTTATCATCTACAACAACTCTGCATCCACAGCATTTTTGTATGACGTTGAATACTTTTTTTGATACCAGACACAATTAATTAACACGCTATAGCATCCTTACCCTGTGACCGAATCTTCTCAAGAGCTACTGATCTGATATCTTTATTGGGCTTATTGGAGAGGAATTGGGCAATGGCGTGGCCAGCTCTTTTGGCATTGCCTTTTGAGATGGCCATAAGTGCAGCGCATAAGTCTTTTGTGTCGTTTGTTGTGGTCCATGATTTGACTTGTGACTCATCTGCTGTCCACTCTAGCTCATCAATATTATCATCATACTTAAACCGGGGTGTCAAAGCACACTGGCTGCCTTGGATCTGACATCATCTCTTTTGTGCCTTTTGGGATTGAAGCTCATTGTGGAGTTGAAGCTCTTGTGGGAAGTAGTGGTATTGACCATGGTGGTGTTGGAGGAGTTGTAGCTCCCGACCGAGGTAGAAGAAGCATTGGCCATGGTGGTGTTGGAGGAGTTGGAGCTCTCGACAGAGGTAGAAGCATTGGTCATGGCGATGTTGTGCAAATCATTGGAGTCAAAACTTGATCTCGATTTGCATTTCTACGTAGAGAAAAATGAGACATTTTGAGCGACCTGCGATCGAAAGGCATCTGGAGCTGGAGCACATTTTGCTGGTGGAGGTTTTGACTAACATAGCATTGCTGGAGCTTGAGTTGTTGGAGGTGGAGCACAATTCGCTGGTGGAGGAGGAGTTACCCAATATGGCATTGCTAGAGCTTGAGTTGTCATAGGTGGAGCACAACTCGCTGATGGAAAAGATGGACCTAAATGCGCTGGCGTTGGTGTGACTTATTGTTTCATTTGATCTGGCATTGTTGGACAATGGTTCCAAACTTGGAACTGAGCTTGAACATAAGTAGATGTGCTGCCCATTGAACTGTATGTCCCAAATTCTACTTCAGCAGATTGCTCAAAGATATCCATTCCATGCACAGTGTCCCGTGATATTACACTGACCTCTCATTTGTATTCAGATATATCTCCTCTAGAAATGGATTGGGATTTCGCATTGATAGTGGTGACCTCAGCATCTACGTTATCATCGTCAATTTTACTGAGCTCAGTCGAGAAAATTCAATTGATGGTAGCTTGACAACCATGTTTTCTCCACGCAATGGCATCAACCCTTTTCTGCCACTCATCACTTCCTGGCCTGAGGCTGTGCAACAACCGCCGCGTTGTTACTTCATTGTAGCATCTATTTGGATTAAGTCTCTGCTGGAAAACTTTGTACAGAGCACATAGTCTCGGGCCATAACCAGAGTGCAGAGTGATTGATCGTATTGATCACGTCTGCCTTCTCGTAAGTTGATGCGAGCTCGACAACTCCAATACCTTCATACCTCACCCCATCGGCTGGAGGTTCAAGTACAGTGCCGCTGCTCAAAATTGGTCGTTCGCAACCAGCTGGAGTAAAGGACTCCATCGGCGCACGAAACAAAATGCGGAGAGTGGATCCCAGCGCTGAAAGACGTTTTGGACTGCTGCAGAGGCTGCCGATCTGTGGTATTCCTGCCGAGTGTGATAAGTACAACAAAAATAGAAAAAGATAGAGAAGTGCGTTGCCTATTCTAGATGATATTATCTACACATCGGCTCTACTATGCTGCCGCATTGTTTGTTGTTCGTTTGGGCGGCAGAGGATGCCGTATGCCGTTGACTCCCGCCAACAACGATGAGTTCGTGATCCACATCAACGATATCAGTCCCATCTAAGGGGGTGCATTCTCTAGCGACATATCAATGATCGGTATACTTTTTAGCTATAATGGCCAGAAAGTGCACTTTGACAACGGACGGACATCAATTCAAACGAGTTCTTGGTCACACCTGCTGATGGTGGCCAGAGTGCCGCAGGATCTTGATGTTGTGAGTAATAGTAGGGATAACTCTAACCAACAAGGATTCATAATCCCCATTGAGACAAAATATGAATAGTATTGATTATTATCGTACAGTAAATATGACAAGTCTGCAAAGCCTGTTAAGACTTGGCCAGGGATAGAGGCATGGTCTTTGCAGTGCCCTCGGGGCGCCCCCCCAACGAGTGTAGGAGTGTACTAATGTTTTTACAAAGTCTTAACTACGGCGTGGTATGCATTGCTT
>JALLOX010000187.1:0-14107 GCA_036939695.1 Thalassiosira ordinaria | reverse complement strand
GATTAATACTGGCTCTTTGTTGCAAATACAAGACATTGCTTGAATGTTTCATTGGCTCCAAACGGAGCCACAGACACAAAAATATCAAACAACACCAATAAATGCATCACAATATCATCCCGTCCCAAAGCACTCTCAACTTCATTCACAAAAAAGTAGTAACAATTATCAAATGTGATGGGCGTCAGGGCAAATTCATTCCACTTCTAGAAAATGTCTCTGTAAAAATACCTAGGGATATTCATTGACATATCTTTGATTTATTGCATTCTACTACTTCTAGTAATTGAAAGACACACTCTTCAGGAGAATGTCTTTGACAGCTATACCTTTTCCTATAATTCAAACTTCATTCTAAAAGCCGCAATAAGATATGAGTGAATGAAAAAAGTTGATCCCTCTTTGATCACACCATTCTAGACAGGTGACGTAGCAAGCAAAGAGTATGTTGCATCTTCCCCTGAAGCCTATTTGAAGCCGCCTTCTGCTTCTCTCGCAATTGTGCAATTGTTTCCACAAACTCTTTCAACTTCATTTTCTGAGCATCATTGTCACTTTCCCCTTTTCCCAACGTCTCATTTGTTGTTGCATCTTCGCTCTCTTCCAAAGATTGGTCCATTCTAGTAATAACATTCCCATGGACATGTAAGAAACGGTGCAGATAAGCATTTACTGCCTCAAAACTCTGGTGGGATTCACAAGCCTCCAACAACCACATTGACGCCATGTGAAGCAGTGGCAACCCTTCATCAAGGTCATGTATTCCATAGCATAGGGAGGATATTTCAACATCTATGGAAGATGGGCCCATTGTTGATAGGTATGATGTCACATCGGAATATGAAATTTGGCCTTGAGTATTTGAACTGTCATTTCCATCGAAACAGTATTGTAGAAGCTCTGCCAGCTTTGACCTATGATGCACAACCTTTCTGCGCTTGTTCTTGTTCTTGGGGGTAGTTTGTTCATCACGAGTTAGCTCATCAGATTTTCCCTCAGTGGCATCTGCGTCATCCTCTCTATCATCATCTGACCACACAGCATCCCAACCATCGTTGGCATCCTCCTTGTCCCCAGACTTATCATTGGCCAAAGTTCCTGATCCTCCTGCATTAGCTCCATCTGTTGCTGTGGCATCCTCTCCATTTCCTGATGATTCAAGTCCACTCCTCCACTGCAAAAAGAAGGGAGCCTGAGGTGGCTTTTGCGGAGCCTCCGTTGGCTTGTTCCGCTCCTTTACAAGCTCAAGATGGAAGAGGTTCTTCCAATGAGCGGGAGGCAAGCCACTGAGTGTGATGAGACCCTCTTCCTTGGCCTGGGGCGGCATCCCATCATTGCTTGCTTCATTGTCCTCAGTGAGAGCCATGTCGTCATCCTCCTTCTTTGCTATCATTGATGGAGCAACATCATTCGCAGCAGCGTCGGCACCTTCTCGTTCGCATTCTGCAACTGGACACGGCTCGTTCATCCTCGCAGGCTCAGTGGGTGTTCCGTCCAGTAGTACCATGCGAAAGAACGACTTGTCACACCACAGGCTGATGCCCAGCCGACCGACGTGGGACGTTGCCAGGTATTCTCCTGTGGGACTCAGGGCCAGGGAGGTTGGCGGAGATGAAAATGACACTGTTGATGCGTATGAATGTAATAGGTAAGCATCCAGGAGTGTGCATCATAAAAGGGAGTAGAATAAAATCTGTCAATATACTCACTCCAATCAACACACAATCCCGTAGGGACATCCCAAACACGAACCGTACCATCCAACGACGACGTGAACAGCTTGCGTCCATCAGGGCCAAATTGCAAATCTGTTATGGGGGACGTATGCCCCATCCTCATACCATCTTTTGGTGACGATTGTTTGCTTCCACCAAAGTATCGTACAATAGTAAGAGAGGAGCAATCAAACACAGCCACACCAAAGTCAACCATGGCAATCGCCGCCAAATCCGAATCCCTCACATGAGTCAACTTTGTCGCAGGTGACGGCAATGCAATAGGACTCTTCTTATGAGGCATATGCGTGACAAAGTTCCAAAGGACCAATTTGGAGTCAGCGCCGGCCGTGACCATTGTCTTATTGAGCGAGTCAATGGCAATACCCACCACTGCCTCAGAATGAGATGCTCGTGATATAATTGCATTGCGCTTGGCCTCCGCCTCAAGGTAGCTGACGCGTTCTTGTTCAGCCTTGTCAATGTCCGAGGGTGTAGTAGCGCTGCCACCCTTGTTGGCAGTCTTTTCAAGCATGCGCATGGTACGTCCTACATCACCCGCAAACTTGAGTCCCTTCTTACGCCTCTTTTCCTCTTCATCCGTAAGGGAACTGGCATTTCGAGGGTACGATCCCCTGGGCAGTCCGCTCTGAAGATTGTACTTGTATACGACTCCTCCCAAACTACCCACCAAGGCAAAGTTACCACAAGCAGAAATTGCCAACGATGTAGCATGTGCTGATCTGGGCGGACGGTTCTTCATTGCACTAACATTCCACTGTGGCTGTCTCAACACTGGACCATTCTGACTTCCACGTTTCGTACTCCAAACATATGCCATGGCATGATCCCGGTGGATAGTAACCAAATCCCCCCAATCCCTACTCCTAGCCTCACTCGTCGCCAAACCTACAATCTCTGGCAGTAACAACTCAGCTCTACCAGAAGGACCAACCTTGCCAAACTTTTTGGCCAACTTTTCCAATCCAGGCCCTTGGCTGTACTCCTTATCCAAATTGGAACGTGCTGTGCTAAATAGACGCAATGATAGATCACCCGGCCCACCACAACTTAGGATTTGACAGGAAGATGCATCCGTTCCATCAGAGGAGTTGGCAAGGACTCCTCCACCGTTGAGACCTGGGTGGAGGTAGCGTAGGAGTGTGGGCGGGGAGGTGTGTCCCTTGCGTTGACGGAGTATACGTCCAGAATGATCAGGGGCATCAAAAACGTGCAATACGATGGAATTGGAGGATACACCCGTTGACAAGAGTAGAGGTTCACCAGGCAAGTATTCTAGCTTGGATATACCACCATAATGAGCAGCTTCAATCTGGGTCAGCAATGTCCTCCTAACAGTGCCATCATTCTCATCTTCTACCGGTGTCAGGTCCCAAACACTCATGGAACCATCATCACATCCTACGGCCAAGGGAGCAACTCCCTGTCGTGTGGCATTGCCATCGGTCCTAAATGAGATGGACGATACCGCATTCATACTGCCGGCACTCCTTCCTGCGGACTTCTTCTTCTTGGAAGACACTTTGCTCTTGTGCTGAAGAGTAAACAGTTTGACATCATGCAAAGTGTTGACAAGATGAACAGATCCATCTGATGTGCCAACCGCCACTGTATCCACTGCTGGACTTTGAGTTAATGTGGTAATGATTGCCGAGTCGAGTTGTTGCTTTCCACTCTTCTTTTGGCCAGAAAGGCAATTGAAAGAATGTATCATCTTGCCAGACCTCACATTGACAAGCAACAATGAAGTATCACTCTTCTTGTGGTTGCCAACATTGGAAGCGGCAGGCCTTCCACCCAGTAAAATCTTGTTCACATATGTGGCAGGATGTAATCCCACATATGGAACAAAGTTGGAACCAACTCCATTCAAATCGATGACGTTCAGGATTTGCATTGTGAGTCGTGAGGCTTGGACAAGGAGGATTCTTCCATAGCAATCCTTTGAAGGAGGCTTCTCCTCATCATCTAATGACATGGTGCTGTCTTCATCACTACGGCTATCATCATCCGAGGAAGTTGAGCCATCACTCTCACTAGCCGTAGAACCACTCTCATCATCACCACTGTCACCCGATTCCTCATCGGAAGAATCCTCTCCTACTACCTGCACCCCTCCCACCTTATCCTTGTCATCACTCTTGTCCTTTCCTACAGAATCACCCCTTGCACAAACAAATGCAAACAGCAGCACATTCTCCATTTTACCCTCCTTCTCGCCCCCCATTGCCACACACTGTTTGCCCAACGGAACCACATCCACTATACCCCACTTATGCTGATTGCTCTTCTTTTTCTTGTTGGACACGGATTGCAGGAAGGGAAAGGCATCCAAACATACTAGAGGACGTGTTCGAGAATAGAGAGTAATACTAACAGCTCGTCCCGTAACTTTGGGACCATGCGTAGCCACAGTAATGGATAAAGAAGAGTCAGAAATGGCACGATGCATCTCCTCCTCATCACCCCCTGTATAACCACTGCTTTTGCTTTTAATAGCCTGACTCATGTGATGATCCGCACTGGGAGGCAAAGCCCTTGAAACTAATACCGGTACCAATTTCCCCAACGTCATAATCTGGAACCGATCACCCAAAGGTATGGTTACAAATGCTTCATCACTAGAGGATGATTGAGGCTGTAGATGGAATTTACCCTTGTGGGATGCAAACAGTTTGGCTGATGAAAATGTTACAGATTGGGTGTTGTTGTGGAATGGTTTGTGTGTGGATGGGGAGGAGGCAGTCAGCAGACCGAGAGAGCGGTGTGGCTGAAAGAGACGAGAGGAGCCTGCATCATCGTACAGAGTATTCGTAGTGGATGATTGAGTGTCCTTTTTGTTGTCGGACGATTCCATGGATGTAGCAGAGGATGCAGTAGCTGTATCATCAGATAATTTTCGTTTCCTATCAATTTTTTCGCTGCCATCAACATCAGCATCGCCAGCAGCTTGTTGGGTTGTTGTATCGATCATGGCAGCATCTGCGGCGGATGAGGCGGATGTGGAATCGCCACTGCTACCGTCGTCGCTCATGGCCTCTTCGTCGTTTGGTTTCTTTGCCAAGGTTTGACTTTGATTTGGCTTTTGGTGAATTGATGGATTGGTTCTGAGATTGGTTGGAACTAAAAAAATGGATGGCGATGGGCGCGCGCGGCGACGGTCGATGGTGAATGGTGAGAGATGGTTACCTAAGCTATGGGTAGTAGTTCAAGTTACAGGCAATAACAATATTTTCACTTTTTTTGACTATCGTACATATAGGTATGTTTGCCAAGGGACAAATGAAAATGTTAGGCCAATGCTTATCATTGACAAATACCAATAGCAAATAGCGATTGACATTGGAGTGAGTAGATCCCAGAGAAAGCTCTGTTGCCCACCTTCTCTCTTTTTAGCCAATTCACACTGATGTGAGGCACACTGATGCTTGTCAAGTTGTTGGCCGAAACATCTATTTGCACAAGGATCTGAGAGCAGGTAGAAGATACTAAAGTTAGATTTCAACATCAAAATAATGTGTGTATATCTTGTGCTGAGAGTGACAGGTAGTAGGCATCTTGTTTCAAATTCTTTTGTTGTCAGGAGGAAGTTGCAAGGAGAGAAGGCGGCGCCGTAGGTATCCATATGATATATGTCTTGGATACCATGATAAGCGAATTTGAGTTTGAAAATTTGCCATTCGGCAACCCAACCTCAAGGGATCATTTGGAAGCAGCAGCTCATTTTAGTATCATCAGCGTCCATTGCCTCTTAGTCAAAGCTCTCTCTAATCATCAGGTGACCAAGCGATTATGATTTGCTGAATAGGTTTTGATTCCATACTGTCTAAAAGTCCATGCACCGGACTTGTATACATACAATCCACGATCACATGCCCACCATTTGCAAAGAGAGATACAAAGTAATTGGTACCAACAACAAACCTGTAAGGTAAAATCTCCTGAAAAGCAATCTGAAGCCAGCCATGGACATGGTCCATTTTCCAAACAAACACCGTGAAACTTTTTAATTGAGATGAAGCTTGGTCTAGCTTAGTTGATTCAAATCTTGTTGTTATGATGGATGCAAAGGGTGTTATCCCGATGGGAGGCTGATATGTGAGATCATTGGATAAAGCCGGAAATATATGTAGGTATTTTTTGTAATCTATCATTAAATATCTGTGTGTAGATGTTCTCATTTGAGTCATACATTTTAGTACATATCCCTATTTCACCCCCTCCCAAAATCAAAACCAGCAATGACCAACTTCCATTTGCAGCAGAAGTATCCTCCGTATTGACTGATAGTTCTCAATCATGAATGCTTGTCGTCAGAAGACTCATAGACTTCAACAACACAGTGGTTCCAACATCATTCACGGTTTCATTTGTCCCTTCACCTAACTCAGGCAGTTTATTGTCCTATGTGCATCATCAGTCACCCATGTTCAATGATAGTTGAGGACACAGTAGTTGCAATGTTTGCAATTTTTCAGGGGGACTGCCCCCCCCCAAACTTCCCAGGAAAATGGCTTGACAAAATTTGCGACGCATTTCTCTGCTACAAAATAATACTCCCTCCTTTTGGAAATAATCCAAAAAAGTACCGAGAAAAAGAAACATTATTTTGCCAGGATTATTGTTGTTGGATTTTAGATATCAGGAGATACCCATCATTTGTGTGAACATTGTGCCGCACTGTGACCATCTGCATTGTTCTTTGTTGTGCAATGTTGCTGATATTCAGTGCAGGTCTCATGATTTACCTTAGTCCCTGCCCCCTTCAGGTATTACCACTCGGGTAATCACAAAAGAACTAGTAGAGCGGCCGTGCATCTACGGACTGCGTTAATGCATTATGCATTTCCAAGGGGTAGTTACCTTGTTGTACCTATGGCCGCTCTACTAGTTCTTTTGTGATTTTATCTGAGTTCTATGACCACTCGGACAATCGCATGATTACCCGAGTGCTCACAGAACTCGGATAAAATCACAGGAGGAGTAAGGGGGCCTTTTTTGAATGGAATGAGCTACTGCTACTCCGGTTACATCTTAGCAGAAAAATGCATAAACCACTTTGTTGGGAGGGGGGGGGGGCTTACAACAAGAACATGTAGCACTCCAAAACAATAATCATCAATAATCAATCATTTACTGATAGTATTATGTGAGTGCGAGGGATATTGATCGGGAGGGGGGGGGGGGGGGGGGGTGGGGGGGGGGGGGGGGGGTTGTCTAAGGAACATGTGATTGAATTGTATGGAAACAAACACCACAGAATGTGAAGTACCACTGAAAAAGTTAATTCAAGTGTTTTTTTCTTGAATCCAACCTGCTGCATGTGACTTCTTTGAATATAATACAAATAAAAATAAGGCTGAATCTGAATAACATCACTCCAAAAGAAAGAAACTGTATTTAAATGCACCAAACCATGTCATCGTAAAAAAGTGTACTTTGAGATACCTCAACAAAAGAATGTTCAAAGACCAAACAAACAAGTCAAACCAGAAATTCGAGGAAAACAGTTCAATCTAATGATGTTCCTTGAGTTCGGAAGGAGGCGTAGATGATTGGATAACACCATATTTTTGCTTTCATAAGACCATGATGATCGTTTTGTGTTGAAAATTGCTCCACCAGTTGGCAGCAAATACCATTTCAACATCATGCCAAAATTGAGCATCTGACTCATCAGAACTTTTTCAGACATATTAGATATCTGCGCCATGACACCAAGGAGTTTTGAGCAGAACCTCGCTCAAAGTCAAATGTATGTTTTCATGTTCAAGCTTCCAGCTACACCTAAACTAAACAAAAAATCCAAAAACTCTGGAAAGATACACTTCATGATAGTGTGTTATATTTTCTATTTTCTATTTTCTGATGAGACGCTTTTTGACCCATTCATTTTTACTTACAGTCCCTCCACGGAAACTGAGACATCATGTAAGTGAGACTTCACAGCAACTGAGACCTACTTTGGCTGGTGCAAAGTTATGGCACATTCTAGCTCTATCATGATAGGTAACTGAGACTTCACGGAAATTGAGACCTAATCTGGCTGGTACACAGGTCTCAGGTTCCGTGGAGTGACTGTACCCAGCATGAATTTCGCATTAGGGCTAAGGTCTTGGTTAGAGCTACTACCCATACCAGCGCAGATTGATAGCAATGGTCCAACCTTACGCGCGATATACTGTACTGATTCCTTCGAGGAAATTCACGTCAAACAACTTTCTAGGACTAATGTAATATTATAAGTATTCATATTTACTTTCTTCATAATAGACTCTTCTAAATTAATACCATTAGCAAAATGTGTAGTATCGTTTTTGGGTAAGGCTAATCTGACTTACACATCTCACATGCATCAACATCTATCAACATTGGGGTTGCAAGTTGCAAGTGGCAAGTGGCAAGTGGCGATCAAAGCTCCTTCCTGCACCGCCCTAGACCGCCCTCCTCCTTCTGCAAATATCCCCTACAAATACAAGGACGTCCTCATCACACCAATCCGCTCCTCTTAGCACGACGCTGTCAAAAATATGGAGCGCGGTATCCCAGAGGTAGGCTCGGACGAAGTCGCCCGCATGATCGAGAATGGAGAAGTCAGCGAGGAAAACATATTCTTCAATGTCAAAGAAGACATTCCCATTCCTCCCAACATGACCGCTGATGATATACCCGCTGTCCTGAGCGACGCCAAGTTTCTCTCTGATCGTATTATGAAATTAAAGCAGGCTCATCTGCGTTTCAGCTGTCTCTCCAAAGTCAGCCACAACACTGGGTTGGATTTCGAGAGGTACTACCGAGAGTTATACGATGACATCCAGGAACATTACGACTATTGGTTCGAGAGGTTGTTCAATGTTGATAATCCAAAGGCTACGCATGCGGAATTTACCACGGGGATACTGGGAACATTGTGCACCATCCTTCGGCAGCGGGGTGATCTCAAGGGATGCGCGGAGGTCATGCCAACGTACATGGCAGTGTTGAAACGGTATCAGCAAATGACCAAGGGATGCGGCAGAGATCCGCAGATCCAATGCTGCAGGGGACTTACCTACAGGGCCGATATCATCCGTATCAATTTGGGTGTGCAGACTTCTGACAAGAAAATGGCAATAGAGGCATTCCACAGCGCTGTGGATTTTGAAAAGAAGGAAAAGGCATTGAAAAGATATGATGTGGATACGGCTCCCGATATGGATGGGATTATGGAGCATTTCTTTGGTCACAACCGTTTTGATGAGGTGGATGATGATGATATTTTCAATGCGTTGGTGTTTATGAATGATGATCCCGATGTAGGTTCCCCTAAATTGGAGCTTCGCAAGTGCGGATGTTGTGACAAGGGGGAGAGTATGCGGGGTGATTTCAAGAAATGTTCAAGATGTCATGATCAGCCGTACTGTAGCAAAAAAGTGAGTTGGGGCACGTTGGGGCTTTCTTAGCTGGTTGTTGCGTGTACTCATGTTTTTATCACTGATGGGTCTATATCATATTTTATTATCAGTGTCAAACGGATGACTGGAAGGTCCACCGGCATCTCTGTGGAGATAGAAACAACACCAATATTGACTCGAACAGTCTCCTATGGATTACACAGCAACTGGTGAAGAACCACACAGCTACTGTTGAATTGAGATCAGAGCACCGTCTTACCAAATCTCAAAAGGATGGCGCAAAGGCTGCTCTTGTTAAACAGTTGAAGGTGATGTTCACCGGAGATTTTAAGAAATTCAACTCCCGCGCCTCGTGTTCCGATGCTGCCTCCGATCCTGCGTTCTGTGCATCCCTTGCTGAATTCTTTGCAAAGCTACCTGGATACGAAAAGGTATGGGGTGAATTGTGCATTGGATACAAGGAGGAGCTAGAACGCCAAAATCAAATGAGACGGCAGAGGAAAGCTCTGACCGTCCCGGACGACGTCATTCGTGAGTATTGCACCGAAATGGCTCGGACTTTGACCATGCAAATCGGCTTCATGTTGGCGGATGGTAATACATCGGAGATGGTGAATTTGGAACGGCACCGTAGGCTGATTGATGAGCTTGTGCTATTTGTGAAACGATTCGTTGGAGAGCATCTTGAGTATGATTCATATGCGGGTATAAGAGGATTGGGACAGAATGATGAATTCAAGGCTGAAATGGTAGATGTTATTGGTAGAGTGATGGACATTGAAATTGGCTAGTAAGGATTGTATGTGAATGGATGTGTTTATCACGGATTTTCAGTCGACTGTTCCTTGATACAGCTGGAAAAGTGGGCAATTTTTTGTGTGAACATTGCACCTCCCTCTTCGGTCTTTGGAGATAGTTCGCAAGGTTTACCTGGGTAGCAGACAAAATTTGCATGATGAGGAGTTTTGATTATGGACCATGCTTCCAATCAATCTCTCTTGATAAAGAAACTAGACAGATTTCATTGTATTTACCTGTTTTGAATTTGCTAATAAAAAGTGCATTTTGATACTCATAAAGAAATTTGATTCAATGTGTTCTGGGGCAATCTTTGACGAGGTACCTAGGGTATGTTTAGTGTTTAGTGATGTACTCATAAGGAAGTAAAGCTACTGTCTGTTGAATGAGAGAATAGCTTCCCAAGTTATGAACTTTGATTGGTGAGTAGAGGGAGTACCTAGATACCAGCCTGTCACTACTTGGGCCTGCTTCTTCAGTAGGGTTGGGATGTTTTGTGCAGATACCATTTGTTTTGCCATACCACCCACACCTGCAATTTATTTCACATTCTACTGGATTCTACATATCGATACACATGAATGAACTCTCAGCCAGATGTTCTGAACATCAATATTGCCTTTGTCCTCTTGAATGTTAAATGGAGACAAGAAAACCTTAGCTTCAATTGTAGTATCAGTTTGAGAGACCTGCAATATAATTGTTTTGTATAAACTAACTATACTCATGCTCCCCACATGTTATATCCTGCACACCATGTGTGTGACTATACCGGGGTCCCATTCAATACACATTTAGGTAAGATCAAGCTCATTTTTTATTCTTGTGTAGAACAGAGTGAGTCTGACTTGACAAGCCCGGCATAATTCAGTATTCAGTATGAATGAATTTGTCAGTTCATTTGGAGAATACTCTTGTAGATGCAAACTGAAAGACAACGGTAGAACACACAAAGAAGAAAGATAGTGGTGATGAAAAAAACATATATTGAAAAAGCCTTGAGAATACACTTCCACATTAATTTTTCATTAATATAGAATAAATGCATGATGTCTGATCATTGCTCAAGTGCTATGTTGTTATCCATTTCACTTTCTGCTTTTTTGGGTGATTGGGGATGCAGTGATGAATTGGAAATGCCATCACACTGTCACCAGATTGCTTTGGTGAGGATAACAGCCCAGACCCAGAGTGGACCAGTCATACCGGCCCTCTCTGAGCATGAAAGTTGGTCGAGGCAATGTGCCCACCATTTCTCATGCTTGGTGGGTTGGTGCAATCACATCTAGATCCGACACTATGCGCGAGAAGGGAGATGCCCTACAAATGCATGGTGATGGTGATTGTCATGTCATTCAGCCTGAGAGAAGGATGGCTGATGTACCCTGTTGTGTTAGGGAGATGAAAGATTTTTGGGGCGGTAGAAAATGGCTTTACTCACATAGGACTTAGTACAATCTACAAAGTGACCAAAGAGTGACCTTGTTTGCAAAAAACATGTGAATCATTCCCCTGGGCAAGACCTTAAAGTGCACCACTGCTGGTCCAATATGGCCTTAGCAATGACCATACGTGTCCCAGCACATGAATTTTCAATCCAGAATGCCTCAAATTGAGATGGGAAAGGCAAGGATACGGTGGCAGGCTAACGCCTTGACCAAAAAAGTCAAAAAGAAGTCATTTGCATTCATATATTACACATTAATTCTAGACTCGTTATAGACCTCTAAGTCCGTAGCTTTTTTACTATTGCACTAGCACGGGACTAACCAGTGGATTGTTGTTTGTATGGTAATAATGAAGCTTGTGCTCAGATGAACAAAACCCCTCCCAGCATAGTGCATAGGGCTACTGGCACAGATCCCATGGTGACAGTGTCATTGGTCGATAATAGTGATTTGAGCTGGCTTCTTTGAGATGTTGTGCACGAAGCCTGTTGCACAAACCTGCGGTTTAGTAATCTTCTGTATTTTTGTGTAACGTGTAACCTGACCTCATATTTTTTGGTGACAACGGACAGACTTCAGACTATGAGTAGCTCACTATGAGTAGTGTGTTCGCGGAGCCTAAAGCAGCGGCCACACCTACATAGCCCCACAGCCAGATTCAGATCAGGTTGTGTCAGGGGACAGATGGGTGTACTATATGAGGAGAGGATGGACTATTCTTTTGCCTACACAGGCATACATAATATCAATAGCCCCAGATGAAGCCGGAGATCATGTGCAGTATTAGTAGGACTGTTCAAAAATACATATTTGTATTTGAGCATTTTCATCAGAAAAATTCAAGCTAGCTTTTGTCTAAAAAACTGGCTTTACATTTTTTGTATCCACGACAAAACTTACATCTTTAATCAAGGTGCCGCATCATGGCATCATATTCTTGTATCAGCAAATCAATGTAAGAATGTTTACATAAAAATTTGGTTTTTGATTTTGTATTTTTGCCATGAAGGTGTTGTATTTTTGCACAGGCTTTGAAGACTGAGAGCTGCTATTGCTAAATTCCTGAAATTCTGATAACCCCAAGACCGCATGGACCATTCTTAAGAAAGTGGTACCCTTTTCTCAAAAAAGATTTTTCTGTTGCCCAAAGCTTGCAAAATTATGTTGGGCCCTATCCTTACCAATAAATGTCTGAATTCATACTACTCCACCACCTTTTGTCGATTATTATCTCACATTGTACAATGGCCAGCATGGCAGAAAAAAACAAGCATGGTTGAAAGGTTGACCATGACTGACAACAACAGAGGAGATGCCACTACCAGACATTCGGCAACATCTCTGCTGCTTCGCAGCACGGGAGGGACCACAAGCAGCAAGCATGCCACCGTCACTTAGCATCTGTCTGGGGATAGGTAAGGAAGGGTGTTGTTGGGGCAGATGTCAGGTAGTATAAGAGGTGGCCGGCAGGGCATCATGGGTAGGGGTGTTGTAACTCCTCTTAGGCGGGCGGGTACAAAAATAATCACAAGAATTAGACTTTTGTAAGATTAGCTGTACACAGCGCCCATTTTTCTCAAGAATAAGTTTTTCCTATGAACTTGACCGGTAGCCAGTAAAAAACACTCCTCTCACAACTAGCTGCATCAGAGCGGCAACAGAGCAGGCCAACAGAAACATCATGAATATATACAATGGTAGATACTCCTTCATTTTAGGCAGGTCTATGCTCTGTTGGCTGCCACCCACTGATCATCTCAATTAAATGTATCCAGAACATGTGTACAAATTTAAATCAACACTCAGGCACTGGGTGTCAAGATTATGTAAATAGCAGCAGCTGCAAGATTCTCATTCTCTATTAGGAAGGCTGCCCCCGAATCTCCCAGTAAATGTCACGGCAAAATTGGCGATACATTTCTTTGCTAAAAATGATACTTTCTTTTTGAGAGAATTTTTCAGTTCACGACAAACAAACAAACCTACCACATGCATAAATTGGAGTTGCTTTTTGGTCGTCTTCCAACACAAAAGCCCACACAACCATACATGTGCTGCTCATGTCACTAACAGCCCATCCATCAATGAAACACCAGCACCCATCACCCCATTAGATTTCTATGAACTTAGAATGCCAGTCCCAGCTCTGCCAAGGGTCTGCATGTGCCCCCACAGACTCTCATCATTGAGAGTTGCTCGGCCATCATTTGATGGGGGAAGTTCAATCACACTTTGAACTGGTGTTACTCAGTCCATCTCCTACCACAAAAGACCTCTTCCCATTGTCCCATAAGCTTCATATGATCCTGCACTGGCAATGCCCAGCTCTGGGAAGGGTCTGCATCTGATCCCTACTGGGTCCTCATCAAGCCTATGTCGCACACACTTTATGCCTACAGATATCATCATCCTTCCTCCAATGCTCATCTTGATTCTGCTCTCAATCCAACTTTCTCAGAAATCCTTCACCAGAAAGGATTCAGGATCAGCAGACTGAGGTATTGGTAGAAGGCACATGTTTCATGCCCATTTTCTGTAGAAGTCACAGCCATCTCTGCTCCAAATTCTTTATACAATAATGACACTTCAGTGAGTACAGATCTTGCCCACTCTTCAACCTTTGAGTTCCTGAGGCTGTATTCTTCATCACGATTCATCACCTTTGACAAGAGAGGATATGACAAGTCTGCAAAGCCTGTTAAGACTTGGTCAGGGATAGAAGCATGGTCTT
>JALLOX010000186.1:0-14117 GCA_036939695.1 Thalassiosira ordinaria | reverse complement strand
TGGCCTTATCCCCTCCTAAAATTTAGGTGCGTACGCACCAAAATGACGACACCCATACAATATCAACACAATCAGGGATGTTCTCAAATAATGTAACACCTCGCCAGGCGCAGCTGCGATACTCGAAGATGGCTCTGTCCCAGAACCAATATCTTTTCACCACCCATTGAAATCGCGACGGCGGATCCCTTCATTGGGGGGCAGGGCAAAAATGATGACTTTGTTCAGAAGCAGAAGCTGCAAGCTGGAAGGACGACGAAGAAAGAACCGTGGCAGTGATGGCGATGGTGCTGAATATTTTAAGTATTGACAACTCTAAGCCAACATAGAGCACAAATGTCGATGCTGTAGATGCCATATTTTCATTCTTGAGATAGCTTGCGGATCATCCTGTGAACTATGGTAAGTGCTTTGAGCCAATATGGCCAAGGACTTTTCAGCACCCTTGCAAGTTGCAAGGCATTGGCCTTGCAGGCATTGCCAGATGTTGCACAAAACAATCATGATAAACTCATATGCCGCTTGGATGTAGCGGATATCAAATGATGGAAAGAACATTGGAGATGCCATGATGTGGGAACAAAATTGTTCTGCTTGAAACTAGAAACGAATGCATACATCGGGCCCAGTTTGTGGGTGTTTTCCGGTTGGTGATCGGTATAATTGAGTTATCAGATGATGGAGGATTTGGCAGTCAAGGTGCCTAATCGTCATTGAAGCCAGTTTTACCCCGACCATGACTCTTGTTCGAAGATAAAAAGTAAGATGTGATACCAGCCGCTGTTCAGACAAATAGTCCAAATCTCTACTCCCAAGCATATGGAAAAAATGACGATGGGAGCAGCGGTACATATCAAGTCTTTTGCATCAGGTGGGTCTTAAAGGGACAGTGTTGCTGTTTTGTGCCAACTGGAGCAGAAAATATTGATGCGGAGGCAGTGGATGCCATTTTTCCCCATCCTTGAGATAGCATGGGGATCACCCTGTGAGCTGAGTGCCCAGACGTAAAGGGATTAACCTATGCCACAAGTATTAGGGACCAGATGATACAAGACAATCATGATGAACCCATATACCGCTTAGACGCATCGGAGATGTGCCAATGATTCGACACTTGTGCCAAAATTTGGCAAAGCAGGCAACAAGTTTGGGGTGTTGCCGACGCTGATGAGTCCTGGTTGGTGGTTTCCAAACGAAACATCAGATGATGGAGAATGATAACAATGAGTTAGAGCCAGTTTTGGAAGTTAAGGTGAGTGATCGTGTCATGGTAGCCAGTGTCACCCGAACCCCTGACGTTCGAAGAAGAAAATGAGATGTGACGCCAGTCGCTGCACAGGCAAATAGTCCAAATCTCTACTCCATCAAGCATATGGGAGAAAATGGCGATAGGAGCAGTGGTAAAGATCAAGTCTTAGGGTGCTGCCGTTCTGTTGGATCTCAACACATAAGACACAGGCAAGGGAAATGCCCGTCGAGATGAACGATCCAGCAAGGATTATTCACTTATGATGTCATACTAAGTTGATACTAAACTGTTTCATTATCAATCGAAATACCAAATGGTACATGTGCCAATTGAAGCCCCTTCATACGCAAACTCCAGCTGCTTGGTCATGTTTGCAGCCAGACCAAAAGGTGATAGTCACCGTCAAAAGGACTGTTACTCCTCAATCCCATGCCATCTTGGAGCCTTGAAACGTTTGTGTCTATCTTTCTCCAATTGAAATTTGTCCGAAAATAGGAACTCTTTTCTTTGCAATCCTCTCTGTACCTCTGCAATCCCAAAATTGACCATGTGGTACATAACGTGACTAAAAATGAAGCTCACCCCGGATGATCTGGGATTGCAATAGAATAAGAACCAAGAGATTACCTAAGTCCCAGAACAATAGCAGGGGCTCTGGTCTCGCTCCGTGCTCGAAGTGGCCAAAATGATTGTGACAGCAGCCTTCGCACTATCTATTTAAGGAAAAGGCTACGAGAACCCATCATTTCGTTGAACAACCGTCTATTTCATGCCAAAATGATACCGAGAAGTGCGAACAAGCAACAATAAATCTGCAACAACCAAGATGACATTCAAGAACACAAGTAGAACTAACATGTATGATGTCCTTGCATGTATTATGCACTTCGCTTTCCATCCACGATAGCATTTTGTCATTTTGAATCCCACCGTGATCCCACTAACAAAGAACACCAACAGAGAGATTCCATGAGTACAGAGCTCATAAAATTACAATCCCATACAATCAGATAATAACCTCGAACACCAATACACACTCAACGACCCTTCTGGAAATATTCAATCATGAAACTACGCATCGCAATTTTGTTCCTTGGCATCGCGGCAGTTGGTGAGAAGCTTGCGACTTGCGATACTGAGACAACTATGAACCAGCGTCTGAACTTTTACGCGTTTTCTTTTAGCTGCGAAACCGAAAGGAGGCAATGACAGTCCTGACTCTCCTGACTCTCCTGACTCTCCTGACTCGCCTGACTCTCCCGACTCTCCCGACTCTCCCGACTCGCCTGACTCGCCTGACTCGCCTGACTCGCCTGACTCTCCCGACTCGCCCGACTCTCCCGACTCTCCCGACTCTCCCGACTCTCCTGACTCTCCTGACTCTCCCGACTCTCCCGACTCTCCTGACTGTTCGGGCGATTGTTGTAACGGATCTTGCTCGAGCAGTTCAACTTCTTCTTCAACTTCACGATCTTCTTCCAGTTCGTCCACTACTAGTTGGGATCCTCCAAGATGGTACATACCAAGTTGGGATCCTCCAAGGTGGAATGAACCAGAATATCCTTATCCAGAAGAACCTCCGATAAGGAGGCCGCCACCTCCAAGCCCGCCTATCCGAAAGCCTCCAACCATTCGAAGACCACCCGAAAGAGTCTCTCCCCCTCCACAAGAACCATCATTCCAAGTTCCTCCTGACGCCCTTTACTACAATGGATTCGAATCTGGCATCTTTCCTGAAGATCCGTGGTCGACCCAAGGCGATGGTGTTTGGGAAACCTCCACCCAGAAAGTCAACAGTGGCAATTACGCCATCAAGAGTCCAAATCTTGCCAATGAGGCGCTAACTCAAAGCATATCCAAGGCCACCATGGCAACCAACCCTGACTGGCAATCTGGCTCGCTCGTATTCTCCATATTGGACGAGACCAATCCGCCGTATGATGATGTGGTGTACTCTGTCGATGGTGAGAGCTTGGTCAGAGTCTCATCAAGGAAGTTGCGTCATAGGCAGCGTAGACTCGGCATGGGCTTTGTACAACAAGCAATTCAGCTCTCTCCGGGACAGCATAATGTCACCTTCTCGTACCGGTTCAATCCAAATCAGCTTTCAACTTTTCCACCAGCAGCAACAGGCCGCAGTTTGGCTGGGTCTGCGTCTTTGGATGATGTATATTTTGTAGGCAGGCCCGCAGATGATATTGTTGTACAATGGCGCAAGGAACAAGAAAGCAGCAGTCGCAAAGCCAAGCCCAAAACATACTTTGGGGACTATTGGAAGATGCATGATGATGCACTTAAGGCCAGCCCAGGTTCAGAAACCTATGTTGACGACAGCCAGAAAAGTGACAGTCCGTTTGTTTTGCTCAGTCCAGGAGGATCGCTTGGCCGAGATGACGACAAAGATAAGCGCGGCAGCTATCCTCCCACACCCGCTGACTGTGGAGATGTTTCTCTTGTACTCGAAGGTAGGAATGCCAACACCCGAGACTGCCTCGACGTCCTCACTGGTGGCATCCAAGCCAAATTCAAGGTAGACGTGGCGGAAAACGATTGTGACAACAATCCTGACACGGTCCTTTGTATTGAGATTCCCACTGATATCGATGAAGATGAGTGCGAATACTTCCTTGACGAGGCGAACAACAAGCATCTCAACAAGGACTTGCCTGATAGTTGCAAGGTTGCTACAAGGCGATACAAGACGATTCGACGCCGCAAAGACAGTAGTGAAGACATCTAGTCTAATACTTCTGCTGTTGTTGCGAGCCGAAAAGAGCCTGACAGCCCTTCTGTTCGCAGAAGAGAAGTAGGATCTCTCGGATTGAGTTCCCAAGAGCAGCCATTAGACCCCCATGCCTAACCTTGCTTGAGTTGATAATTAGGAGATGTGACAACCCGAAGGCAAAATCTTGCAACCTATGTTTGAGTTCCAAGCATGCTGTTCAGTGTCGATAATCCCGACTGCGGTGTCTGCTTTGCATGTGCCCCATCCCGCCCAAAGCCTCTTAGGATATGTTGCTTTAGCCTTGCCTGCCATCATTTGAAAAAGCAACATCGAGCCTCATTTGATCAAGATATTGCAATTCTCTTGTCTGCTGAAATTGTTGATTGCTTCTCGCTTGACTTCCCTGAACAGCACAATATTTCGAAAGTTGATACGCCTGATAGATGTACGTTGTCATATCTGCTGTACAGATAAACTAATGGCTCCTCTTTGATTTGATTAACTTGTTGGTATGGTATTCTTTTGTCCATATCATATGAAGGCACTAGTTGGATTGCTGCGATCTGTCATATCTTGCACTGCCCTAAAAGTATGTCGCTGTAGTGCAAGTCCTGATACTCCTGCAGACAAAATCTGTTCTATGTAGTTTCATATTTTTGCCTGCTGATGATATCGGTAGGTGCATCTGTTCTGAGCAACGTAGCTCCCCCCTTTGATGATGTCATGAGCATTTCATCCGACACATATTATTACGGGAGCAATATGACCTGATACGAAAATCTCACGAGTTCATTTGCTGATATCCTTCAATTTGTTAGATGCATTGTACTTTAATAATATGTATGTCACCACTGATAGCAGACAATCATCGCCCTTCCTTATAGAACGAAAGGGCGACGTGTCATTGTCGGGAACTCCCAGAGTCGTACAGGCGAGCAGCTCCTTGCCCAGTGAATGGAAGCAACATTCCCTGATATTTGTATATTGCAATAATAGCTGAGGCGACCAACAAGGGAGTTCATGGAAGCAACATTCCTTGATATTTGCATATTGCAATAATAGCTGAGACGACCAACGAGGGAGTTCATGCAGTCAAAGTACTTGCAGTAAAGCTCGTGGCCAATAAAACCTGTACCATCGAGCAAGAGACGATTATAGTGGTGATTATAGCGCAGGTTGTAGGTGGCACCAAACAGGGTACTTGACGCTCTCGATAGCCTCCGGCCTCCATCCGTCTGCTTGCTGTCCCCGTTAGGAACATGGCCGCCTGAAGCCCGGCCGGAGACGGAACTGACGATGCGTGGCACCGCTTTTTGGGTTTGTGATCTTTTTGCTTTGATGGCCAGAGAGACAAAGAAAAGGTGTCCAATTTAGGAATCAATACATTGAACATGTATTAGTGTATCCTGTTTAGGAATCCATACATAAGTGAGTGGGCTCAACAATATCGAAGATGAATTGATAATAATATGAAATCGAAATTTGGACTTTGGATCTTCGACAAGCACTCTCAACCTCTGATCTCAAGCCTGTCAACATCAGCGAGAATGGTGCATGTTTTCAATACATCCAGAAGCAAGACTTGTGGTGGTATGAATCTATGCAATCTACATTTGGAATCGCACAGGACGCAGTAAGCTGTAAGAGGATACAAACCACGCATACATAGGCCCTAGGGTGCCTTGAAAATGATCGGTACAAGTTCAAACCATATGGAGGAGCATGTCAGCAATAAAGAATACTGACTAAAATGGCTGGTATGGGCTGGTCCGTTGCTAGCTGGATGTCCTGCTGTGGACAATATTCTATGTGACAGGAGCAGTTTACTACTGGATGGAAATTTTATTTCATATCAACATATTTGGCTCTGACACAATAACAACTTCTTATGCTCAAGTCATCCCCAAAGAAGTCTATTCCGACATAAAGAATGTATTCTGGCAGGCGCGTTCCTCATCTCACCTTGCATTAGTCTTCAAATATCACTGCATTACTAGGATTGTCCACATATGAATTTGACTATGATACTGCAATGCGTTTCTAAAGCTCGGAAGATGTGAAAGACCAAGGCACAGAATGAGTAGTAGTAGTGTAGGTATCCCACAATGCAAAATTCTTTCCTATCTAACACAAAGTATTTACAGCAGCTTTGTAGATAAATACGAGAACTCGAGCAATTGCCCGTCCATGGAAATAAGTAAAAAGGTGATTGATCCCATAAATCCAAAGCTCGTTTGAGACATGAGACAAAACAATAAATGATGAATAAAGAATAGCACCAAAAGACAAGATGAAGCTCCTTATTATTGCACTCTTATTACTTTCTGGGCTTGCAAAAGCTGGTGAGAAGATCCAAGTCAAAAATCTGGGAGAAATGGAGGATGTGATCGACATGCCTCCCTTGATTCGTCTTCGGCATGGAGAGAGAAGAAGTCTCCATGGCTTTGAAACTCCCTCCAACTCAATTTTCGATTCAGCTGGAGATAAACTTCGTGGCCAGGAGAGCACAGCAGTGAGTGATAGCGCCTCCTTGCTTCAGCTTTTCATTGATAGTATTTTATGCTCAACATTGCCAATGATATTCTGTTTGGATAGAGCCTTGAGATAAAGGGCAGAGAGCTAAAGCAGAAGTATCCTAAAAGACATCAACCAAAGCGTCGTCCAGTGCAGCGAGACCGCCCAACGCGACGTGTCTATAGACCACCAGCGAAGACGAATAAGCGCCGTGTCTACAAGCCGCGAGTGAAAACTCATCGCCCGAAGCGCCGTGTCTACAGGCCGCCAGTGAAGGGTACTGTGCTCGAGCCCAAACCTTACAAGCCAACAACGAAAATGCACCGTCCAAAGCATCCTCATGTCATAGGCAGGTCACAGGGGGAAAGGTCTGGTCCAAAGCATCCACACATGATAGGCAGGCAAAAAGGGAAAGGTTCTCATCCAAAGCACTCCCATGTAACTGGAAGAAGCCCGGTAAAAAGCAAGGATCCGAGTAAAAGCAAGGATCCGAGTAAAAGCAAGTCTAAGCCTACCCGGAGTGGTGTCAAGGGGAAAAGTTCTAAACAACCTGTCTGGAGTATTGGAGACCAAATCCTCAGAGGGAAAACACCAGTATATGAGCATCAACCTGGAGACAGAATAGTCCGCCCTGGACCTGGAGGAAGAGATCGTGCCGTAAAATCGTTTCGTCCTGGTGACAAAATTATCCGCAAAGAGAAAGCTGTATATTACTTCCGCCCTGGAGACATAATATACCGCCCTGGAGGGGTTGTTGATGACGTTGAACCGGGTCCCAGTGGGATGCGCTGGCCGTATGTCACATGGGACCAAACGACGAACACAGTCATCGAAGAAAAAGAACAAGGTGAAAATGAATGGAGCACATGGAGAGAGCGCCAAGGCCCCAACTATGGAGAATATCAACCTGAAGAACACCAGCCTGCAGAGCATCCAGGGAAGTATCACCAAGAAAATAAATGGAGTTGGGCAGAGCCTGGCCGTCGTCATAGGGAGTATCCAAGGGAGTATGAGAGAGGTCCGGGCCCTCGTTATGACAAGTATGAATGGAGACAGCCATATGATGATAGAAAAGGCTATTATCATGGTCACCCCAGGGGCAGTTATCCTGTTGCTCCCACCACCACCAACTGCGGAGATGTCTCTGTTCTACTGGGAGGGAAGAATGGCGACACACGAGACTGCCTCAGCGTCCTTATCAAAGGAGTCGAAGACGAATTTCAGGTTGGCGTGAAGCAAGAAAACAATTGCAATGACAATCCAAACACAGTCCTATGCATTGAAGTCCCCGCTGATGTCCATGTTGATGAATGCATTGACTTCTTGGAGGATTCCAACAAGTACCTAAGTGTCGAGTTGCCCGAGAGTTGCAAGGTCCTAAGGCGATATAAGACTATACGTCGCCACTCGAGCTCCAGTGAAGAAGACAGCTCTCTCTCAGATCCTTCCACTTCAACCAGTGAAGATTCCAAAGATTCTAGTTTGTCTATCGCCTCTAGCTTGGACGACCTTACCACTATACCAACAAAGGCAAGTGTGAAGGTATTTTCAGATCTATACCTGCTAATGCATTCCTTACTAACCAAGTAGACATTTCACGCGATCAAACTCATAAATCCCAACAATAAATCAGTCCACACCTCTCGCGCCATCTTCTGCCAATGATGATTTCTCCCAGAGAACAGAAAGTTTCAACCAAACCTCTCAGAATCATACATATGAGCCGAGGCTCAATGATGACTTCGTACAGCAGCTAACCACAAGTGGAGAAGATGGCTCCTTAAATTCTTCGGTATCGTTTGGCAAGCGTGTGGTAATGAACTTGATTCTCCATCTGCCACTGCTTTGGGTAGGACGTATAGGATAGACTAGTTGGGGATGAGATATGCTTGTGATGATCATTAGGTGACTGCTGCAATGACTTGGCAGATGAAATCTTGCAATGAATCCTCGAGAGCCCTGAGAATCATGCCTCGCCTCCCTAGAAACCATTTGTAGGCAAATTCTTGAAATCATTGTTTGTTTGATGGTCACCCCGGCTGCTTCATCTGCTTTGCATATACCCCATCCCAAGTCCCTTTAGGATGTGTTGCTTTGGTCTCACCTGCAATCTGCAATAATCCATTTCAAAGAGCAACATCGAGTTTCAAAGGATCAGAATTGTATTCTCCTTGTCTTCTGAAATAAAATTGTTGGATGCTCCTCACGTGACTTTACTGAACAGCTGATTGGTATAGTATCTGTTGTACTGAAAAAACTAAGGGCTCCTCTTTGGTTTGAATCGTTTACAGATGATACGCTGTTGTATTCCTTTGCAGGCTGCCTTACTGATAAAACTAAGGGCTCAAAATACTCCCTCAAGTTTGCCTAATGTGTCCCATCAATCTGCTATACCTATTTGCCAAAACAAGTTCCATAGACCTTAGACAAAGCAATAACTCCTGAGCCGAAATCACTCTCCTGATATCAACTTGCGATTCATCTTTGTTTCCTAACCCTAACCCTAAGACTGGATCCTCTCGAGAAAAATAGTGCTCTCGAGGATCTCAATTCGAGTTGAATACTACTATGGGATGAATCGAGAGCACAGTCCTCTCCAGAGCCCTCCTCCTCTTGAGGATCTCGAGAATACGGGATATCCTCTTCGGGCAATACTACTATTAGGAGTACCATAGAGTCTACACTCCAGTAGAGTCCTACTCAATTCATCATTTACGACGTCACCCGGAGCACCTCGAGAATGCTCGCATGATTGAAGCATACCTTTGTGTATAATTTCCTATTGGTAGTATCATTTAATCTTTCTCATATAAGGTATTAACACCACTATGGCACCAAGAGGAGAGAGAATGCTATTCAAAATCTATCTGTCTAACCAAATTTAGAGGATGGGCATGGGAGGCTTGGTAATGTGACTGGTCTTTGTCGTAATCATTTCATCAATAATACCATAATCCACTGCCTCCTCGGCCGTCATGAAAAAGTCACGGTCACAATCCGCCTCAATCTTATCCTTCGGCTGATCACAATACTCGGCAATGTATGTGTTCAACACCTCCCGAATGAAGAGAATTTCCTTGGCCTGGATCTCAATATCTGCGGCCTGGCCCTGCGCTCCACCCAACGGCTGGTGAATCATGATACGGCTGTTGGGTAGCGCACGTCTCTTTCCAGGTGCCCCCGCACCCAACAGGAATGCTCCCATGCTGGCGGCCATGCCGAAGCAGACGGTGGACACATCACAGGGCACATATTGCATGGTATCATAGATGGCCATGCCAGCACTAACGCTACCACCCGGACTGTTGATGTAGAGGGTGATGTCCTTGGTGGGGTCCTCGTTGGCAAGGTAGAGGAGCTGGGCAACTAGGACGTTGGCAATCTCATCATCCACACCCTGGCCGAGGAGGATAATACGGTCCTGGAGGAGGCGGGAGATGACATCCTTTTGGGAAGTGCCGTCGTCGACCACAGGCATGCGAACGGGGCCACGTGGGGGTTGCTCATCGGGGTTCTTACGACGGGGATCCACCTGTTGAATAGTGTTGAATATTACATCACGTTTCATTTTGACCACGGCATATATTAACCCAAATCCATCAGATTGTTGTTGTGTATTTGAAAGATTTGACAAAGAAATATTTTGAAATCATGGGAAGCAGAAAAATACAATAGGTTTGAGAGAGTTTGAAAGATTCATTGCAGAGAGTGTGAAACAGCATTTTTAAGATGCATGAAACAATTTAAGCACCAACAAAAAAACCACCACAAAAAATATTGTGCCGCACATCTTGATGCCAAAAATCAGCAGACAAAAAACACTTAGATCTATCTCTGAACAATCTGTTGGATGTATTTCCTTTGCCTTTCAATCAAGTCCAGAGCTAGTACACCATCATAGCCATACTCAAAACATGATATGTGAGCAATGAAATCAACTCATAAGGGCCATGAGACCATCTGATTAAAGGTAATGAATAACAACCCTCCAAAACTAGCAAGGGAAGAATCAGTGTTCCATCACCCACATTCTGCTAATGTAAATGAGAGCTCTTGATTGATCGTCCCAAATAATTTTGCAAATTCCAGTCAGTGTTTGACTATATGTTTTCTCTTCCCACCCCCTCTTCGTGATGTGAATTATATTATCCCCCAGCTCATCTATTTTTTTGTCCATGGCAGGAAGTAATCGCTCCCCCCCCACCCCCCGCGATCTCAGAGAGTATATGTTTTTTTTTTCACTAAAAGATACACTCATATCAGGTCAAGAGAATCACTTCTTTCGTTCACCTTACCCAACCCCTCCACATCTCCCTCCTGTGTTCTTTTGTTAGACATATCCAAACCATTGATCCCTTTAATGAAATATTATCAAACCACCAAAAATAGTATGAATGAAAATGCTACTGTTGCCTAAACTGGGGGGGGAGATCACATAGCTTTTTACCACGATGAATTAATCTTGGACAGGCTTCAATCAAAGCTCCTTCAAGGAGTTAACTTGAACTTGCCATGACGGCCATCAAGAATAATTCATATCTGATGCAATATGAATAATATTGCCCACATCATGTGCAAATGAATATGTCCAAATCCAAGAAGTACTTGCCCCGCACAAGAGAAGACTGGCTCTCCCAGGCAATAAAATAAACGTGACCAAAATCAAACAATGTTAAACGCACCTCTGGCTCAGGCTCACCCGGAGGAGCCATCCTCGGATATCCCATAGTACTCAAACCATTATGAATCGACATGATGCTCTTGTACTGATGTGCCAACTTGGATCTGCTCGCGCCACCGCCATTCATATTCATTGAAAAGCCGGAGGCGGAGCCCGTGAGGGCGAGTGATATTAGGAGGGAGGAGAGCTTCATCTTGAGAGTTGGTTATTGGGTTGGGGGTAGTGGAGGTAGGGGCCCAGGCTGAGCGAGGAGCGGCGGAAGTTGTTATGGTTGCTATGGACGATGTAAAATGTAGTGTTAAGTAAATGATGAACACATCAAAGAGCAGATAAAAATACTTTCTATTCGGTTACAAATAACATGTTAAAAATTAGGTATCAAGATTATCCACGTGTAGAAGATGATCAATTAAATACATTTAACAATGTGTATTGCGTCTATCTGAAAAATCTTTGAGAGAGAATTTCCAAGATATTCAATTTACTGAACGCTTCACTGACGACGTCGATCGATTGCAGATCGATTGCGGTGGACAGGAGGCTCAAAGTTCGTGGGTGCCACGTGTCACTCAAGGCCCGTAATGAGGCCTCTTCACGGGGCTTCAGAGCTCTTCAGAGTGTATCTTTTGGACAAAATTCGAGATAGACTCATCATAGAGTTCTTGGAAAAAATATTTGTAAATTGTGATTCTGTGCACCTATAAAGAAAACAGAAATCATATACATTCCTGAACTGCTCAGATGTCCCGTATCCCTCTGGGACATGTTGAGAAAACCAACTCGCCCTGCCGTTCTGGCTGGGCTTCCATCGTTTGTCGATGTGGTGTCGGTGGCAAGCTGCTGCTGCTGCTGCATCTTCTGCCGTAGCTCTCGCATAAAGTAGCCAACCAAGTTTGTGTTTTGCATTTCTCCGTACAATTGCCACGCCAATAGCACATCTGAATTTTTGTAGCATGATAATAGCCAGTGCACCTCCCTTTCGGTCAGTGTTGACCAACGGGGGGATATTGTCATGCCATCATCACCTGCTGCTGCCTCAATCGCCATCCTATTGGTGACCTTTGTGAAAGTCCTCGCCAATCTCACCGAACAAGCCTGCACAGAGTGGGATGACCTGGCCACAACAAAATCTGTTCTATGCTGCCTCAAATGGCCCAACTATGCCATTATTTCCATCGCCCACAACATCAGCGACAAAGAGAGTATCCAGCTTTTTAGAATTTCAGCTGTATTAGATTGTGATTTCCCGGCCACATCTGTTTGCTGATGTGATATTGTAATTGTTATGTTTGTAACCGATGTTGCAGGCCGTGTATGTCTTCAGCTCAAAGAAAGCTTCTGCCAATAGTGTCGCCCCGCTATCATTGATTGTCTACTACTTACCATCTGGAAAGTTATATGCGTGCAGATCTGGAACAATAGCATGTTGAGCCTTGTGTGCATCTGGTGCTGCTGAGACATGGTTGAGGTAGGCAGAGATGTAGGGCTCTTCAATCTTGTCAATGAGGAAGTTCACCGCTTCCTTCTCCGAATGAATACATCCGAGCTTCATCATTGCTTGCACAATGGACTGGAGAGTTTGTTGTGCAGCTGTGCCCGATGTCCTTGGCCTGGTAGTGAAGCTGCCAGGGTAAGCACTGTCGAATCCCCCCTCAACATTACCAAGAGAATGTGTTACATTTTTTGGTCTGAGGAAGCTCAGATTTTGGATATGAAGATGAAAGAAACTAACTGTGAGAGTTTTATTGGCTCTTTTGTGCGGGCTCTTTTTTATTTTACCTCTCTCGAATCACTTTATGAGTAAAATATCAATCATTGATCATTGCAATGAAAAAGAGGATGACATTAATTGCAGTGGGGTCAAAACATGTCAAACTGGTCCATCGTATTTATTCGTCCATCTTCATACTTTTACCTAGGTATTAGAACAACCATGATGAGAGATGAGAGAGAGCTGAATTCTGCAATGATATTTTTTGTTGCTTGTTGTTGTGGTTTTCTTGTTGTGCCGTGATTTTTCATATTGTCATTTAAAAACATGAGTCTTGTGATTGGGATGTGTTTTTTTCATTTATTATAGCAATTGACTGAGCGCACCTTATTTGGGCAGTCGTAGTCTTGAGTGAAAAACCAAAGGACACGCCTCCCTACAATCTACGCTTCTTGTCCTCCCACGTCACCTGCGTATGAAATAACAGTATAACGATCCAATCTTGAAATAAATTTCACTTATTTTGCGTGGTGCTGCCGTGAATACACCAAGCACAACACAGAGCAACAACAACAACAAAAAGAGACACCAATCTAAAGTTCTGGAAAGGAGGAATTATCATGTAGTTGTGCTGTGTGGATTTTTTTCCATGGTCTTGGAAAGCATCAACCATGGCGAAAACAAATCTCCCAACCATGACGGCCGTTGTCGGCGGCTGCGATGGCATTTAATGATGTGGACAGTAGACCAAATTATACTAATGGATTATTAATACATTGAACAACAATACTGTGTCTTTGTTTGAATTAATTCTCGGTTTGTCAATTTCTTTATCTTCTTTAATTGTGAATGATCGATTTTCCGACGCCGGTTGATGTGACATATTGGATGGCAGGAACGGTAACCTTACCCTTGCACCCCCCCCCCCCCCTTTCCTATTTCCGACTATTTGGACAGACTTTGTGAGCTTTTCTTGAATGAGCCATGGATCGCCCCCGTCCCCATGATACCCCTGAATGAGAGAGCATTTCGGACGCCATGGTTTGAACCGTTGGTGATTTTGGTGTGTTGTTGCATGTTGGTGTTGTGTCGCTCACGTGCATTCAATTTGTGTTGTGTTTGTGTTTTGAGTTTGCGACAACAATAAAAAGTACCTTAATTCTGGCCATCGATCAATTAAGCTTTGGAAATGATGGGTCGTCTTTGCATAGAGCTGCAGCGACAACAACTTGGAGTT
>JALLOX010000185.1:0-14147 GCA_036939695.1 Thalassiosira ordinaria | reverse complement strand
GCCAAGGGTGCACTGGTGGTTTGTGGCGAGGATGCCAAGGCCTCCTGTGGAAGTACCCAGCTTTGTGCTGGTCTTGAAGCAGGGATTGAAGGTGCCATGCACGCAGTCAAGTCCAGTGCTCTTGAAATGGAGAGCATGGAATTTGGAGAGTGGGAGGTAGATGACTCCATTTGGGAGCAGGAAGCGGAAGAGGGAATGCTGCAGGATTCCCTGCCTGAGAGATTGGCTTGTGAACAGCAGGCCAAGGTTGTCAACAACATCCTCACTCAAGAGGGCCAGGAGGAGGAGATGGAAAACACAACAACTACTGACAACATGAGGCCCTTGGAGGAGCAGGATATTCTCTTGTTAGTGGATGCTGCTAATAGATTCAACGCCCTCAGCAGGCTGGGTATGCTTTGGACTGTGCGGCACAGGTGCCCCAAACTTGCCAGACTAGCAATGAATTGCTTTTTTCATAATTAGTCTATCAAGAAAGTGGCCAAAAAGCGCCATCTAGCTATAAAATAGCAAATAGCATACTAAGTTATACAGAGGAATCCGTAGACCACCCCAGAGGGTACTGAGAGCCGTCGAAATTGCCATGGTGAGAAGCAACTACCAGTAGTCAACGACGGCATAGCAAGAAGTGCAATCATTGAAACAAGTAGTCAGGGGAGCACCATTTGTAGCGGTGAAAATAGTAGTAGAAGATTCAAATGAAAACGATGGAACAGAAGGCGAGAACGAGTCCAACATCACCAGGCCATGGTGACACCTCCGGGAGAGGACGCAGGGGCAGGGGTAGAGGGGGAAGCAGAACCCAAGGGGGGCGCCAATCCAACAGACCATTCCAGTATGTCAATAGAAGCAAAGGGGGCGGGGGGATTGTTGAATTCAGCAATGACAAAATTCCCAGCGACCAAGAAGAAGACGATGAACAAGAAACCGCAGTAGTCGACAAGACGAAAGCCAGCATTCAGCCAGAGCAAGAAGCAGGGAAGAAAGAAAGTGCTGTGGCAAAACAAGTAAGCACCGAAAGCCACTCAAGGTTTTATAACCAGCAATATTTTCCACCATGGTTTGGGGGGTTTGGGCAAATGAGTATCTAAGATCGAAGCAATGTCACGGAACAGGAACATTCAACCCCCCCCAGCAGCAACTATGGATGGGACAGAGCATCCAACTGCAATACCCTCATTACTCAGCAGAAATGTCGAGGATGGCGTGGCCAGCACACGCACCGAGGGATGGATATAAGGTTAGCAATGAGCAAGGATGAACACCAATATGGGAGCAAGGAGGGAATGTGGTATTGGTGCAAAAGAGTGTGCCATACTTCACACCCACGTTGCAGCAACCAGTGGTTCCAATAGGAATGCCTACATTCAACACCAGTCAGTCGTATCTGGGGCAACCAACACCAGGAGCACTGCTTCGAGGGGGGTATGGGGTCCCGTACAATATGATGCCCAAGAGTTTATTCACAGGGATAAACAATGAAGGGGAGAAGCAGCAGCAAACAACAACAGGGGAGAGCAAGCCCCCAACTCCCATGGAGAATGAAACAGCGGGGGAAGCGAAACAACAGCATGATCAAACTCAGACAGCAGACAAGGCCAAAGCAGTAGAGCCAACTCAACAAAGAAAGGCCATCGTGCAGAAGCAATCAACCTCCATCAGCATACAAAAACCTTCGCCGTGGATACGCAGGAATTGTCTATCAATCATCAAGATGGACACAAAAAAGCTCACACTCCAGGCATTTTGAACAGACATCCCCCAAGATGGAACAGGATTACTAATTTCCATGGCAGCACATGCAATGGCAACAGCAGAAGGGGCATTGGCACCATCAGTTCAGACAGTCACCAAAATGGGCGAATTAGCGCAACAGATGAGCCAACTACAGCTACTCCATTGCATCAAAATTCACAAGAAGGCCAAAGAATTAGCCAAAGAAGCAGAGGTAGAGGACCCAATTGTCATAGCCAAAGATACGCTGTGCCCAAGCCTACTTCCAAGACTGTATCCACTTGAAGGCACGAGGAGGAATGTCCATGACTCTCGTAATCTAATTCAAGAGGTGCGTGTTAAGGTCCTCCTGGATTACTTTAAGAGGTTATTCCCTGGGAAAGGATTGGGGCTCAAGAACTACTTCAACTCAAAGACTGATGAGGAACTAATTGAGCTCATCCAACAACCGGGAAGACTCAGTCAAGAACTGAAAAATGATGCAAAGAAAGCCAAATTTTGGAAGCCTCATTTGGTCACACTGGAATCAACCATCAATACTGCAGCAACAGGCAACAGTGATGGTAATCAGAAAAGCAATCCAGACAAAGCAACTGAGAAGAGCCACAATGGCCCAAAAACCTGCCTGGACAACAGCAAATGAATCAAAAGCATCAGCAGAGGATACTAACAGTAAAAAGAAGGAAGCAACACCAGCCCATAGCGACGGTGCTGCAACTGCAGCACTTGAACCTGAGGAGAAATTGGACAGTGGGAGTGAGCAGCAAAAGCCAAATGACAAGGAAGTGAATGCTCAGAAGAAGAAGGCAAGCAGTAAGATCAAGAAGATTTGGATCAAAAACTTGCCAGGCGACATCAACATTGATAAAACAATCCTGCCAACCACCTCGATTGGTGGAGAAGAAGTAGCAAACAAGAACTTGATCCACATGCTCACTGTCAAAGGCAAGTACCAAGTTGGAACAGAGCTCATTGAGTCCCCCTTTCTATCAGTGTTACAGACGAAGCATAAAGGGACAACGATGCTAGAACTAACTGGGTACGATGAAGAAGAAGCTATGTCCAATGTGTTCAAGTGCATCATGCAACACTTGTCAAAATGGACAGGAGGTATCAAGATGGACGATGTTACGTTCCAGTCAGATTACGTCCTAGTCCAATTGCCAGTGGGAAAAAGAATCAAAGGCAGCCTCACTGGAATGGAATTCAACCCCTTGAGTGAGATGAGCGTTGTAATTTGATGAGAAGTCACCAGAAAAACAGAAGATATTTGTTCTGCAGTGCATAACAGAAGTACTGCAAAGGAAACTGCCTGGGAAGCTAATACCAGAGGCGCTACGTAAACTGAGTGCAACTGATGAGAATGAATTTAAGGCCTTGATGAAGCCCAAGCAATTTGGTGCATTCCTTCAAGGATTGGGCTCACCTACAAATGCATATAAGTGGGAAGCCGACTCCCATGCTTCAAATGAAGAGTACTTGGCGCGAGTTCGACTCCGACATATACACAGGAAGAAGACACCTCAGGGATATTGGACAGCTACCCCTGGGGAGGTCTGCAGAGAGTGGTTATTGGGCCTTCAGGAAGTGTTGGCACACTATAACCACACACTATCGCTAACACTCCCAGATTGGATTGAAGATCAACAGGGTCTGTTTTTAGGAGACGACGAAGACAATGTCTCCTTGGCCAGAGACCTTGAGTTCTACATAAATGACGAAAGGGACAAAACAGGGGAGGTGTATCTCACTCACTTTGACTTATGGTTCAAGTCTTCATTCGCAGAGATAGGGAAGAAAGCCATTGCCAACAGGTTCGATGGCCGTGCAGCACGAACCTACGTGGGCAAGACAAACAGCTTGATGATATCCACGTATCAGATAGAGATGCGAAAGGCAGGCATGATACCAGTAGTCATGCTAGAGTCGAGCACAACCCACGAGAGTGATGCGAGGATAAAAGCAGAGTTCAATGCTCGTATCCAGGTATCAGTAGGAGCAACAGAGTCACTTCCACATCACCAAGTAGCGTGGGCATCGGCTACAATGGAAGCCCAGCCAGACAGAGCGATGGCCAAATGTGTGCTAAGCACTAGGGAGAACAGAAAGGCGATTCAGGAAGCTTATTCCAAAGTGACAGAGCCAGCAAGCAAATCAAAGTACCCAGTCACTCATGGCATTCATGGGATGCAGATCTATCTTATCAGTGGTGAGACCAGTGAGGTCCGTGAGGAACTAGCGGCAGCCATCCATAGGCAAGGTATGTTCCACCATAACATGGTGAAGGTAGAATTCACTGGACTCCAGAATGTTGACATTTTCACACATGTGCCGAAAATGGGCCTACTTGGAGGTTATGATGGTGACTATGAAAATGTGCACACTTTGGTGCAGATCCTACTATCAGGCACCTTCACATATGAGGGGCACGATGAGCCGTCGCCAGTAGAGAAAATTACGAACAGTGACCATGTAGCAAGGTATGCAATGTACACCAAAGCAGAAAACGTTGAGAAACTCCTCAAGTTTGCAGAGACGATTTGCCCACATTTCCCCAGCTGGGTCGGTGAACTAGGGTGCAGAAAGATTAGTTGTGTTGACAAAGAGGCCAAAGATGCTCTAAAACAACTTGAAGAGCACCGCAGTATATTTGGCCAGGAAGAAGACAATGATGGGGCTGAACTTGATAATATCCAAGAAGATGAAGCTGAGGAGGATGAGAGTGGCTCCTCAAATGAAGATGCCACATATGCAGCAAGGTGCAATCAGGAACCACAGCATTCTGAGATGCACGAGGCAGAGGTTGGCAACACCTACATCAGTACTAACAAGTGTGAGGGGAATACAGCAGAGCCCCAGCATGCAGACAATGGGACGATGGTCCAGGTTCAGGAGACACTGAATAAACTGATAACAACAGTGACCTCACAGCAGGGTACTAACATCGACTCAGCAATAGGCAAGGCAGCCAAAGAAAAGCAGCAGAAGAGAGAGAGTGATGAAATAGTCCTCCTCAAAGCCAAGATTCAAGCACAAGAGGAACTGATCAACTGGCAGCAGTCAACAATAGCACAGTTGTCAAGTGTAGTTGATTCAGAGAAGGACAAATTCAGCAATGGACACAGTCCCAACTACACTTGTCCAAACACTGGATTTGATCAAATCTTCCATCACAAGCACCAGCAGCACATGGCAGGACAGATTGACGTCACTCCATGCATCGTATGAACAGTCAGCAAAGGATGCCAACGCTATCTATGAACGTGAAATTCGCGCGGCTTGCAAAGAGCACGACAAAAGTTTTGGCCAAATGATTGAAGACCTCAATGCAATAGGAAACAGTTACAATGACATTGCAACAGGGTACCACAAGGTATTGTTTTCAAACGCCCAAGAGTTGATAGTTCAGCAAACATCACACAGACAGATGTGCGAGAGAATTGCATACTTAGTTTATGAACTCTCGAAGTGTGATTTGTTCAAATACAGGGAAGTATCACTGGCAATGTTGTTCATGGATGAGTGTCGAGATGGTGACTTCCTCAGCGACATAGCGTACAAAGCATACATGCGAGGTGAGGACCTGCCCAATCGCCCATTCTTCAATGGCAGTGACTTTGATGGATGGACATCATATCCATTTGAAGAAGCGCAGTCACCAGTCAAGAGCAAGACCTGTGATGCATCAACCCAGGCAACACCACCCCCAGCAACAGAATTTTGGAGGATATCGCCACCACCACCACCGGTGGCAGCAGCATCATTGGCATCCACACCAAATGACGCGCCAGGACTGAAGGTGAGCAAAGACAAACAAGCTCAATCAGAGGCAGAGCAGATAGATAACCATACTCAGAGCAGGACAGCAGAAGTCATAGTACTGGATGGAGCTGATAAGTGTGGAAGCATAAGAGTGAGGGCGCAGAATTGAAGCCCAGTACATCAAGCAAGGTAGTGAGTGTAGCAACTGCCCAAAAAGAGCCGGAGGAGGAGAGTGCCAGGGCACAACACAAAACAGATGTAAATGCGCTGGAGATGCCGAAGAGAGCGGGGATGCACCTCGTGACAGTGTTCAAACAACAAGGCCCAGTTGCACAAGTGATAATGCAGATGTCACAGGTACTAAGTCAAATGCAAGCTCGGCTACAGAAACCTTGCTGAGCTACGTGCCAACAAAGCCCAAAGTGAGCTTGTTTCCCTACACCAAAACCAAAGGAGCAACAGCATCAGCAAAAACACAGTGTCCAAAGTTCAACATACGACTGATGAAGGTACACAGAAGAAACAGCGCAAGCAGAGAAGAGTCCAGCAGTGCAGGGTGCAGAGTGAACCACCACAGGAGGAACCACAAGAGACGGTGGACCAACATGGCATTGCCAATGAGGTGGCATCCACGGTGGCAGGTAGCCAGAGTAGCAATAGTAATGAGGCGGCCAACAAAGCGTTACAGCATCATGGTACAGAGGCAGAGCAGCTTAGCGGCATGGGCACTGAGGGCACTGCAACACAGCAGGACAATGAATTTGAAGCTGAACCGACCAATCAAGGTCAGAATAGTGCAGAGGACGCGAGCAGCAATCAGCAGCGAGGCGAGTCCAGAGGTAGTAATGACGCTGAGGAATCCAAAAGCCGGGATAAAAGCAGAGAAAACAAAGAAGAGACAACCCAATGTGTCGAATGCGCAGAATATGACTTCAATCTGCCACAATGTGATGGCTGAAGAGACAACCCAATGTGTCGAATGCGCAGAATATGACTTCAACCTGCCACAATGTGATGGCTGCAACAATTGGATTCATGACAGATGCAGCAAAATAATCCCAGCAAATGGTGAGAGACTGTGCTATGATTGCTTTAGGGACGTATTTTGCAGAGAACCCTGTGGTATGAATTCACCGCGTTGGGGTGACTGGAATGAGAATACCAGTGATGAAGATGATGAGGCATGGGAGGAAAATAATATCTGTTGAAGACGTGCCATTGCAGCCCAGGTTGGCGAGCCACCTGCGGAGGAGGGCTATTAGAACAACGGCACTTCAAAGCACAATGGGGCAATGAATGCAGATCCTACTGAAACCACTGCGACCGCAGCTGATGATGCAGCAACCACCACTTCTGATAATTCATCTCCAGCTGCAGTAGTTGCAGCAGCAACCACCTTAACTGCTCAGACAGCAAATTCTACCCTTACTACACCGCCTACCAAGCGCCCTATCACTGATACATCACCAATTGCAACTAGAAGCCAACCTTCGGTCAGGAATGCCAAGGCAGGAAAGTCTGCGTAACTACTAGTAACCAACCCCCATTCATCACAAACGACTAACATGGCAATAACACAGGTATTACAAGATGGGGAAGCGCAGGTGGGGAGTACGAGGATGATGATACAAACTAGACTGAGAGAATATGTGCCAGTTGAGAACAAGAAGCACTATTCCAATATAGACCCGACTGGTGATCCACTAGTTGAGCGTAGCAATGATGATGGCATTGTGAGATGTGCCATGCAGAACATACGTAGCACCTCCCTCACACATGGGTTGGAAGTGCCCTATGAAATAGATGGAATGCAAGAGCTGGGAGTGAACATCCAAGGTTTTGTTGAATCAAACAGACCATGAGCTCCCAACAACAAATGGGAATATGACTTCATGATGCAGCTCCGCTTTGGAGAATCACAAACACATATTCTTCATCAGCACCAGCCCCCCATGATTGCACCTACCAAGCTGGGGGGAGCGTACTCACAGTAAATGGTCCCACGGTAGGAAATATAGCAGACAGTGGAAGCGACAGCATGGGACGCTACTGCTGGACAACACTGCACGGAAAGCGAGACAAAGGCGTGGTAGTCATCACAGCGTACAGAGTTTGCCATGAATCTAGTCATAATGATTGAGCTCACACAGCATATATGCAGCAGTACACCGAACTGAGAAAGCGAGGCGTGAAGAGACCAAACCCGCGTAAGCAAGTACTGAAAGATCTACTCACATTGATCCAACTGAAACACGAGAGGAAGGATAGTGTCCAATCCTAATGGGCAATTTGAACGGTGACTACTTGTGCAACAAAGGGAAGGATTTCGACTTGAAAACATTCATCCGTGAGTCCAACCTTGCAGACCCTTTCTATGACAAGTTTGGCATTACCCCACGGACCTACATGTGGGGGACGAAAGACTGGACTACATATTAATGGATCCAGCGCTAGTACCAGCTATAGAGCGGATAGGATACCTTGGAACTTATGAAGGAGCATTCACTGACCATGTCCAGCCAAACGTAGATTTTAGAGAGAAACTCCTCTTCCAAGGACTGATCAACCGCCCTGTGACTCAGCACACAAGGGAATTTCTGATCAAACAGTCTTGCAAAATGAAGGAGTTCATTGAGAAGGTCATTGATGCTATGAAAAACCAAAACATGAGGGAGCAAACCTGCCAACTAGCACGCAGCTTCAGGAAGTATGGCAAGACTCCCCAGAACATCAGGAAGTACAATAAGATGTATGGAGCAGTCATAGAGCAAGTCAAAGGGGTAGCAACGAAGGTAGGCCGTAAGAAGTATGGGTACATGAGCTCATCTGACCTATGCGTGGCAGGATGCTACTTATTGGTTTACAAGCAATTCCATGATTGCCGCAAGCGAGACGCACCAGCAACTGCGCCACTCAGACAACGTGCCCAGAAACTGGAAATATGTGTCAATTGGGAACTGACCAGACCAGTTAATGAATTACGAAAGGAGGTCCACCAAAGGTATAAAGAACTGTGGGCCATCCAATAGGAAGCTGAAAGCGCACAAATAGCGTGGCTTGAAGAAGTTGCCAAGGACCGAGCCAAGTCACAAGATGATCCAGAATGGAAAGAACGGTTGGATGAGATGATACGTATCACCAAACAACGTGCAGTCAACAGTAAGCTCACCACAGTTCTTAAAGGCAAGTCAAGATGCATGGATAGAATTCAAGTCCCTGATCATGAATGGTATTTCTCCAAGACAAATGAGGAGATTTACCGCTCCGACAGGGGCGTTTTTGAAGCATATCCATCGGCCCATGATGGCACGTATTTCCGCCACCACACACTTAAAGTCCCATTTGATGATATCGTGTTGGTTGAGGTAGAAGAGGATCCAGCAACAGGCAGGTGGAAGATATCCGGGCGTGTGGACAAGCCATTCAAGCCGTGGCGTGACATCATACTGCTTGAGTGCAACAAACGCCACCTGGGGCTTGGAAATCCTGACCGGAGTATGTACGCACAAAATTTATCATTTTTTGCGATTGCAAAAAAACTAAGTAAATCTGTTAGGTGCAAATCAGTGCCCCCAAACTATCTTTGGTCCCAACAAGCTAGAGAATTCGAGTTACATTTCTAAACCCAAGTTGAAACAGGTTCCTAATGTCAAGACGATGATGATTCGGAACCTATTTCATATTTGGTTCAGCTCCATCGCTTTCGTCCGCAATCAAGTTGCAAAGTCAACCCATCATTCCAACGCTGAATTGATGTTCTATGGTAGGGTAGCTACAAAAAGCACAAAAAACGAACCACTTTTTTCGATATCACAACTAGCGCCACACCGTGAACGTGCGAGCGACGGCACACAAAAATGGCAACACCCACCCAGCCCACCCCACACCAATCAAACCATGGCAACACGACGGCTGCCCCTCTATGAGTTTGTTGACCCCCGGTTGAGGCGCGGCTCGTTCAAAAGCCCACAACATCCGCATGCGGCGTGTGGGCAGAAATCATGCTTTTCCATTCGGGAAGGCATTTATTTTCTAGTTCGAACATGAGCCCTTTATTTTGCATTATCCCGACAATTGCACGAACCAAACATTAATAGATAAATGATAAAGTAAAAAGCAGAACTAGACCTTATAAAGCTAGAATCTTAATGTTAAATTTGTTTAAAGTCTATTACATAAATAGGGCTCATTGGCGTCTTTATATGTCATCGCGGCCACTGTGCGTTGTCTGCCAAGAGATTGTGCAGTCGATCTTGGATCCGACATTACATATAAATGCCTAATGAAATTGTGTAGACAATTATTTTGTCCCAATCAAGCAAACCCAACCTCGATTACTTCCATTACCATCAATTCAACGAGGCGGGTACTCCGCAGCCATTACTTTATGGCCGCCGTAGGGCAGAGAATTGGCCGCCATGGTGATGCTGTTGGAGGAGGGGGGGAGAGCATCGATCGTCAAAGGTCAGTAGTAACGTACAACGTAGGAATAAGTAGATTCAGTAGAAAATATTGTAGGTTGAATAGTTTTGGCACGACACGAAAAATTAGTAGGTATTTTGCTCGAGACGCGGTTGTAAGCTTGTTTTTGGTGGAGTGATAAATTCTCTCCACTCAGGATTTCCAAGCCCCACCTCTAGCAGATGGACATTGAACAAGGTCTCAGTTCCAGTGAGCCAATGGTGGCATTGCAAGCTAACCATGGAGTGAATGACATAGCATCAGCAGTGTTAGATGGTACATACTCTATGACGTATGAACTCACGCCAGAGATGTCAGCAGTATTTGAAGTCATCAAAAGAACAGAGAAAGAGAAGCAATGCCTCCCAGTTTTGGGAGAGATCACTATGGAAGAGTTTCAGGCCATGTTTAAGGTCAAGCAAGAAGGGACATCATCTGACCCCAGAACTCCCAACTATACTCTTTGGAAGTGCATGGCCCAGAGCAACTACCTATTCAGCTTCCTGTGCATCTTGGTCAGCCTACCATTCTTTATGTATGTACGGGTTTGCAAACAAGCATTGGACAAACATGTCCAATTTTATGATTGAGAAAGCGTCGGGTTCACGTGAAATCCATATGCTATGAATAATTGGTAAGGTGGCAGCGGAAATGAACACAGCAATAGGCTGCCTCATAGGCCGCAGGGCATCTTGGAATTTTGAGTCATGTGACCCATGTGAGGAACAGCATGGTGGTCGCCCTAATAGATCATCAGTGGATGCAGCGAGGCTGAAATTGCTCACGTTTGAGTGCGCACGAATTATGCATCGGACGACTGCAATGATACAACATGATGCAACAGCACACTTCGACAGAATCATCAAAGGAAATACAACGGTGATTGAGGCCAAGTATGGAGTACACTCCAATCTAATGATGGCAATAGCACTCATCATTGAGAGCATGAAATGCAACGTAGAAACAGGTTTAGGGATCTCTGATAGCAGCTACAGTCAGGGCCTGAACGAACCTTAGATAGGGGGCATGGTACAAGGCAAGGCCAACGTGCCCCAACTATCCAATCAGCAGGCAGACATCCAATTCAAGGCACATCACCTGCTTGCACCAGGATTGGTAATCAAGGGCACAAACCCAGGCAGAACCAAGCACCACAACATAGCCTTTGTGGATGATACGGACGGGCATGTCACCGCAAATGTGACTAAGGAGAATGAACTCGAATTTGACAGCCAAGCAGTGGATGCCATACAAAAAGCAGAGAAGAGTGGCAACGTTTTGTGCACTCTCAATATTCTCTTTGGAGGTTTAAGTGCCATGCACAAAACGAACTGGCAACTCATAGCATTCGAGTGGGAGAAAGGCAAACTAAAGTTAGTCAAACCTACCAAAGAGCAAATGGTTTTTGAGGATGGGAAAGGAGCGTTCGCAGTGATAAAATACTTAGAGCCCAACAAGCCCAACAAGGGACTCGGCTTCTGCCTGTGCCCCAATGGCAACCAAGAGCCCCACCATAAAGCTACCTTGAAGGCAATTCAGAACTGTGTGCTGCGGCATCAGGTGTGCACCTCAATGAATTGGAGGCGCATCAAACGCTCAGTCAGTGTCTCGTGCCGAAGCTGTCATATGCCCTGCATCTGACAACATGGACACCAAAGCAATGCAAGCCATTTAATTCACTTATACGCAAGACTTTGGTTCCAAAGTGGAGGTTGAATAGGAACTTTCCAAGCACCATTTTTTCGGTGGCATGGAGATCCCAGATGTATACACACTCCAAGACCAAGTCCAGCTCCATACATCATGAAGCAACTTAGATGCGACGGCATAGTAGCCCATGACTTCCTCACCACACTCGACAGCATCCAGCTCAAGAGTGGCTTTACTAGCCCACTATTCTAGTCCACAGAGCTCCCAATCAAATACATGGGGAACAGTTTCATGTTGGACATGCGTAAGAGACTCAGAGAGATGGAAGGAGCATTATGGATAGAAGATGCGTGGAGGCCAGCACTCCAGCGTGAGAGAGATTGTTCCATCATGGAACAATTCTTGAGTATCCCAGGAGTCACACCTGGGCAACTTGAGAAAGCGAATGGAGTGCGACTCTACCTCCAAGTTATGACCATAGCCAACCTGGCGGACCCTGGTGGTTTGTTCATACCGGCAGGCATGTTGAATGGCAACTGGCAGGCAGGATCAGATCTTGAGTGGCCCCCACAGCCCAAGCCACCCAAGTATCATTGGCAGATATTCCGCCGTCTACTTTGCTAAAGCTTCTGCACCAACACTCCTCCTGACCAAAGGGGTGACCATAGCATGAAACTCGATGAAGAACTAGGCAAATGGTACCCAGTGCAACGCAACACATGGTACCATTGCTACAGAACGGAAAACCACCTCTACTGGAGAGGGAAAGACTGCAAAGTCCGGAAGAGGTTTTGCAGAAGCAGAGCAGCTGGGTTCTATGTCTTCGACCAGGACGTGTGCACAGTTCCACTTGAAGCCCATCCTATCAAATGCCAACAGATAGGCAAGGTGATATGGACACACAAACAACATAGGCTGAAGGTTGACACAGCGTACAACCCGCCCCCGGACCATACAGTCTACGATACCATGTCTGATCTCACCAAGAAAGTCTTGGTACTGGGAAGTGATGGTTCACTCCATCTAGCAGATGAGATAGCGGCGTCACTGCCTGCTTCCTCCTCTCGGGCATGAACTGCCTGTCTCCATACCGTACAGAGTTGGAAGGCATGTTCAGAGGCCTGGTCCATATTGAGCAACTTGGGATCACACCTCGTGAAGTCCAACAGTGGTGCAACAACAAGAAGGGAGTGCATAATAGCAAATTAGATCTCACTCCTGTTAGCCATAAGGCATCTACACAAACGGCTGCCATTCGAAGTTCAGTGTAGACACGTCTACGGCCACCAGGATACCAAGAAGAAAGAAGCGAAGACCAACTCAAAAAGTACAAAGAAGAAGAGATACTCATTGAGCGTGAGGAGGAGGATGTCATCACCCACGAGTCGTACCCCCCGTTGCCAAGTGATAAGGGATCAACTAGCAAGGATGAAGAGTCAAATAAGAGTGGAGAACCAATGGAGTATGCCTTTCAGTCACCAACTCGACCAAAGAATCCGTACCTCAAGCAAATCAAGACACCAAAACCACTTCCACTTGAAGCAAGAATCAACATGGCATGTGACAAATTAGCATCAGAGACCACCCGGGTGGTGTTAGAAGGTGGCAGACCACACGTAATGCCACCAACACTAGAGCTCCCATATCGAGGATCAAAGGCGATGCTGCGCCTTGGCGGAGTTTGGATTACATTCAAACACAAGAGGGCAATCCAAAGAGCACAATGGAATGCCAAGATGAAGTAGTTCTGCACGGAAAAGTATGACTGGGACAGTGATACGTTTGAGTCTGTCCACCGTAGCACGATTGGAGCAGTACGACAACGCTTCACCAAAACCAGATTAATGCAGACTAGCAAGATAATGCATGGTTTGTTACCAATCATGCACATGAGAAGACACATCAAGAGGGATCAACCAGTGCCCCGGCTGCTTGTGCCCTGACGAGACCATCAGCCACTTGCTAAGGTGTCCCAACCACGTGATGGTAGCAAAAAGAAAAGAGATTGTGCAGCGCAGCAGTTGAGGAAGAAGGGCTTGGCAGCCAAGATCCCGAGAAGGATCCTCACTGCTTTCATTGAAGAGATCGATCAATACCTCAACGAACGCAAAATGTACGTTTCACCGGCGTACATTACTTCAATCAAGGAGGCCATCAGCCAGCAGCAGAAGATTGGAATAGGTATGATGGTATGCGGGTTCCTAGCAAAATGATGGATGACGGTATTGAAGGAGTCAGGCACTGATAAGCCAGAGAGGAAGATGGAGGCACTCCTACGACTAGTGTGGGAGGACTTATTCGACCCTATGTGGCAGACTTGGAATGACACCCTTCACAGGAAAAAGAACAAATTCCTGGAGTTGGAAAATGATCGATTAGGTGAGCGAATCCAATGGTACATTGACCATAAGGATGGCCTGTTAGCGGTGCACGACCATCATTTGGCAAGGTTCGACGTAGCAACGATCCATCGAATGGACCGTCGAACAAGGAGAGAGTGGATCCGCCACATAGATGTGGCGCGAGATGTATATGCCAAT
>JALLOX010000184.1:0-14361 GCA_036939695.1 Thalassiosira ordinaria | reverse complement strand
CTATCTACTCGTGGTGTCCATTATGGAGTGTGGTGTCAAGTGTTGATTTTCAGATTCATGTGTTACGTTTACAAGGCACCCTGTGGATTGTTCCATCTGTGATATAAGTTGTTTTTGCTGCGCTGCCTATCAAAGACAATGCCTCGCTGTTGGTGCTAAGCACTGATACCACGAGTTCTGCTCATGGCTTGTGATCATTATTATATATGTTTGTTCATCTTTGTGGTGGACTGGGGCCGTCAAGGATTTCTCTCTTGATACAGTGAATCAAGCTCCTTTGTCTGACATTCTTTGCTCCTTTTCCCGTTCTAAACATCAGTTTTGCCTGGCATCCCTGGGCGGCATCGTTGATGAATATCGACACTGTATTGCCAAAATCAGACACGATTACACCACTGACAAAAATATGGAAACATCAGATATTGAAGAGAGATTGCGGCATGAACTGATGAAGACTTTGAAGTCACCATCACAAGACAATAAAGGAAATGGTGGGGAAAACGAAGATGATGGTGGTCTTCGGCGTAGCATTCTTGTTGATCTAGACAATATTCGGGCCCATGTGTTGCATTTCATTTATGATGGCACTGATGAGGAAGATGCCGACATTACCATGCGCCTACACCAAATCAATTCTTGCCACCAACCTCTCATCTTTCGTCCACAAAATGATCAAATGTCAACACCATCAGCAACTTCTACCAGCATCAGTGGAAGCAACAATAAAATGGAGCTGTCTATGCCATCTGGCCTTCGCAACCTCGGGGCAACGTGCTATCTGAACAGTCAACTCCAATGCCTGGCTCAAAATTTGGGTTTCGTTCACGGACTATTCTCGTGGAGGAGCCCCCTTCTTGATTCCGGATCTGCTGCTGATAAACGCATGGCAACTGTGCTTTCCAACATGCAGTCTATCCTCGCACGGATGAGGTATGGACCGGACCGTGTTATATGTACAAATGAGTTTGCGACGGCGCTGAACCTGGAAAACAATGAGATGCAGGATCCTAATGAAGTGAGTATCATTAATATTCTTTTCTCATGAACATTTTCAAGCATAACTAATAGTCTCTATTAACGCTGCAATATCAGTTTGCTCGATTGCTTTTCGATAGAATGGGTGAATCATTCCGACGATCAACCGAAATATCTCTGGGAACCCCTGATGAGAATGGACTTGGAAATTTGCTCCCTTCCGTGTTTGGCGGCACGACCATATACATCACAAAATGCAGTGTATGCGGTTGCGAGTCACGCCGAAGTGAGGATTTTATGGACATTTCTATTCCGATTGTTGACGTTGAGGAGGAATCGTCGGGGTCTCAGCTGCCTGGGAAATCAAAGCGAGGAAACAAATCCATGGCAAAGAATGATGTTGATGTCCAGCAGTGTCTCAATAAATACCTCCATCCTGAAATGCTGGAGGGGGATAATCAATACGAATGTTCAACGTGAGTTTGTTCCTTTCAGATTCCATCCGATGCACATATCACTAACTGACATCAATATCGCCCACTATTTCCTGCGATTTTCAGTTGCGAGAAAAAATGCAATGCGACCAGAACCTGCAATTTTGCTAACTTACCCCCAGTGCTCAATATTCAACTAGCGCGCTATGTCTTCGATATGTGAGAAAAATCAATGGCAACATATTTGAGAGAGTTGCATAAGTCATGCTCGTTTGGAATTGCTCTGATCTCACAATAACCTTGTTTTCGCTTTTGTTTATGTTCTTTTCAGAGAAACACTATCAAAGCGCAAGCTTCAGACCAATGTACTTCTACCCAAAACTCTGGAGGTACCCAGAGATGCAACAGATCAAAATATACCATCAAAGTACATCCTTTGTGCTGTCCAAAACCATCTTGGCAGCTCTGCCCATGGAGGACATTATGTGGCGGATGTGATGGACTGGACTACTGGGGTTTGGTATGAATTCAATGACGAGGATGTTGAGATTCTGGAAAATGGCCCAACATCCAGTTTTGATCCGACTGAAATGGAAGATGACATTGAGGACCAGCAGGGCAAGAAACGCAAAGTCAGCGGCAGTCAAGATGCATACAATCTGTTTTATGTCGAAGAGAACTATCTCTCAAAGCAGTGCGGGAACGAGTTGCAGCATTTTATGGAGACTGAATCAACCAAAGATAACAGTGCTCTGTCTGATGATACTAATGTTTTAACATCTGTCAAGGTTCAACGCATGGAAAGATACCGTCTTGAACTGGAGTGAGTTGCTCTTCTTTTTTCTATTCAACAACACTTTTTATACTGTAATCTCATCTTGATCTTTGATGGTACAGAAACCAAACAAAGAAGAGACTCAAGGGCGAGAGAATTACGTATAGAAGGGAGCAGATCATTCAGAAGCTCCTCTTGCCTGCATCTCAGCTGGCGATAGTAGCTGGAAAAAACGATCATGTTTGGGTTGATTCTACTTTTCTCAGACGTTTCTTTGCATCCCAAGATGGAATGGACGATTTATTCCACAGCGCACATGAGTCATTCACACTCCTAAGAAGCCAGACTTTTCTTTGTGATCATTCAAAAGGTCTTAATCCAATAGTTGCACGGACAGGTACGTCAAACAGGGAGCTTTTTTTAGAAGCAAATATTGTCTCTTTCTGAAGTTTATATGCTGTGCCCATATTTCAGGAAAGATGCTGCCTCCAAAAGTATACGATGCATTGGAGACAATAGTACAAGAGGAGTACTTGATGTTTAGGCGCCATCAAGGCAATCTTCCAGATGTGTTGTCATCTCCAAAATTGTCTCTTTCCGATTGTAAGTTTGTTGAGAGTATCAATCTGACGTGTGACGATTGCGGATTAAAGTATCAAGAAGAGACAAGGCAAAACTATGAACTGCTCACTGTAAGTCAGGCGACCACGTTTCTTTCCCAATAAACCCGGCTTTCCATATTATTTATTGTGATTCCAAATCTATCAATCAACCACTAATATAATCTTCTTCCTCCATCTTAGACACTGTTATCAATTTATGATGATTTGGTGGCTGGGAAGAATGACTTAGACCGTAATTCGGACCTGGATACATCAAATACATATGCCATCTCTCGCACATGGATCACAAGTTTTAGAAAATATTTGGAGAAGAAGGTGAATGAACTGAAGCCCACACCCTCCAAGAAATCTGTGGATGAAGCAAAGAATACTCCTTGCGGTGGTATCGACACTCTTGACCTCAGTGAAATCTCAAAATTAGACAATGTAAAACTTGAAAGAAGTGAGGAAAGAAGCGATGATTCTACAGAGCCCACAGACCCATTTAAAGGAGAAGATCCTACTTCAAAGATATCATGTGAGCAATTTCATTGACATATATCCATGTTTTATTTGAGAGTATGCTCAACTTACAATCACTTCCCACACAGGCGAGCATGGATGCTGTCCCTTGATGGGTAGTGCCAAAAGCGTGAGGCTCATTCCTGGTGAAGTGTGGCAGACAATTGCTAAGGTCTTCCCTCAGGCACTGGCTCATCGCTTTGAATATCAATATGAAGGTGCTGTAGGAAACTGTGTTGAGTGCTACGTTGAGAAAGAACGAGAAAAATTGTTCCCTCAGAGACTTCATGACTGGAAAAGCGCAATTGAACAGCCTGGCTCTCTAAATGATTTACTCAAGAGAGGGAAACAAGCTAGTCAAATGTACCCTGCAGAGCAGCTTGAAGTTGGCTTGCAACACAGTGATGGTCCCCTAACCCTTCGTGTCCTTCATCACATCGATGTTCAGCGTTGGAGGGACTCATTTGGTGTTGCTGAGAAATCCGCCAGGAAGAAAAATGATACCATCAAGAGGAAGTTGAATGATCTTCTTTTCATTGAATCTGAATTATTTGGCCGCGAGTGGAAATTCCGACCACTCTCTTGTAAAGAGCACGGAATGGCCATTGGCCTACCATCTATTTCAGACCAAGAAGATGTCAATTGTTGGCTTGGAAAGCTTGGTGAAGCAAATGTGGAACTACTGCTTGAGAACGAATATGATGAACTCATCCGATCTCTCTCTGCAATGGAATCCATCTTGCATGGAGATGAATCTGCTGCGTTCCCAACCAAAAAAATGCCAACAGTTACAATCAGCGTTCAAGATGGAATGTCTAACATAGTGGTGTGTCCACCAAATTGCACAAACGGTTGCGGCGTGACTTCATTCAGTGGCGAGAGCATTGAAGAGGGGGAAGTCATAACGATAAAGGATGAGCCACAATCTGCAAAAAAGAAACCCATTGATGAAAGCCCAACTGGCCCCCTCTGTAAGATAATCGTGCACGAGGTCGATAATGGTAACAATATTGATGTAGCAGCCTCCCTGATTCAGGTTGAGGAGTCAAATGAAAATACTCAGTCTTCTGCCAGTGGAAGGCCTCGTAGGACACGCAGAGCCCGAGGAGGAGCAGGGGGCTTTCCAATTTATGAAGTTGAGATGGCACTTGATGGTAATCTTGCTCATTTCAGGCTTCTTCTTCTTCAGATGAAACATAAAAAGCTTTACGGCCAGCGGCTCTTTTTGCTTCAATCAACTGAAGAGTTGCCCCGTAGCAGTGACCAAAAAACTCTTCATGAAATTGTTTTAGGGCTATCTTCCATGGACACTGGTAGTGCAGAACTGGAGCAACACTGCACTCTACATCTAATCCTGTCCTACAATGATGATTCAGATGAGACTAAACCAAACTCGAGGAAACGTGTGAGCCGCCAAGAGGAGAAAGAGGAGGAGGATCGTTTACTCACTTCTTTAACAGAAATTGCATGTGGTGGGTGGAAGACAGCAGATGAAAATGATGTTGTGATTGGTGGTAAAAAATCCAAAAGGCCCAGGCAGGAGAGAGGCTTCCAAGGAACCTTTTTGCAATCTGCAGAGTTTGAAATCCCTGAAAACCCCCCAGTGGATCACGATATTCCACAAACAGTGATGCAACTTGATGAATCTGAGGACACAGTGCAACATGAAGGTGATTCAAGGGATGTTTTTCTCATTGATAGCACTCCTAAGAAGATGATCAATAGCAACTCTGGGATTGAAATGGATGACTATGATGATGGCAAGGATATCCAACCCGGCGTGTCTGAAGTGATTGTTGATGATATGCAAGGTACCTCAGATGAGTGTTCGGCCCCAACCTTAGCAACCCAAGAAAATGATGATACTCATACTACGAATCCAGCATCTGATACCATTTCAACNGGCCCCAACCTTAGCAACCCAAGAAAATGATGATACTCATACTACGAATCCAGCATCTGATACCATTTCAACAAAAATGACAGACCTTTCATGTCACGGATGTGACAGAGGGTGGGACTCCAATTTTGAGGTTTGCAATGCATGCATGGTTGTTCGATATTGCAGTGAATGCTTGGAGGACAAGCTTCCAGTACATCGCAGAACTTGTTCCGGTCATCTTGTGTCAACTAGAGATAAGGCGCCCAGGTCCCGAGATTAGAAGAGAAGAGAAGAAACACTTCCAACTCAGTGCAAGACTTTCTCTGACTGCTGCAGCATAGCCAAAGATGAAACAAAGATACCTATTCTTTGTTTCCAAGCCAAAATTGCGGGATGAATACCATGGCAATACTATTGAGGTGAATGGGCTCATTGCATAGTACCATTCAATTGGAGACCTTTACACAATAATTTTCTATGTGCAACCTCATAATATGAATATTGAATGTCAAATGATTAATACTACTCCTAAACATAGCCCAAGCTATGAAAATCAACAGGACAACTTTCAAGTATTCTCATGAGCGTTTCTTGCCTCCTCCTAAACGAGCAAATACATACAGTGTGCCTGCATGACCTCTCATCACTCTACAGAAATATCATAGCAACACAAGAGGCAACGGAAAATGTGAGTACATAAATCATGCATAAAATGAACAGCCAAAACTGGTATCATCAAAATGTAGGCCGCCGCACTGTACTCACCGGTTCCGTTCGTCCAAATGCAACACGTCCACATACGCCTTACCGTGTCCGCCTACAGGCCTCGTGAATGCGTACCCCATCTCTCCAGTTTCTTCGTCCATGCCGTCATCGTACCCTGTCGCTCCCATGAGAAGCTTGGCAGCAACAATCATGACACCCTCTCGGAATGTTCGTCTTCGTTTTGCCTTCTTTCTTTTCCTCTTATTATGCTTTTTGGGCTTCTCGTGGCCTTGGTTACCGTTGCCCTTGACATTATCTTCCATATCTCTGTCAGCATCATCATCATCATGGTCACCAAAGATGCGTTTCCAAACTTGAAATTCTGGAGAACCCTTTGGCTCTCCGCACTCCATCTTACCTCCTGAGAACCATACTGATAATCTATCCTCAGTGTCTGGATCTGGTAGAGCGTAGCCACGGGTGGTCATTATGCCTCGTATGGGTTTTTGGGCGATAGAGTTGGGCGATGATGGGCCAAAGGAGGGTGCATATGGTTCAATAGTGAAGGCAGTGACGATACTGGGAGAGAAATGTGTAAAGTAAAAGTACATGTAGCGAAGGTGTGGGAAGATGAGAGTGAGTATTTCATGAGTAGAGACCTATTGCAAAATATATCACTTTCACTCTGACATTGCATCAGCTTTTGGTTGTCAAGCTCTCCAGATTTGCCTCAGCATTCAGAATATTGGAGCATCAGCACAGCAGACTATGCACTTGCTTTTCTGTATCTGTCTGTTTGTGCCGTATATTCTTGACATACTTGGACTTTTGCAAGCTGCTTGCAAGCTTGGACTTGAATCAGTAATGTCAATACTTCACAGCACACTGAACAAAGTGCATTTCCAATCAGTACAGAATGTTTACAAAGATTCAAGTATACTTACTGATAAGTCCTCAAACTCGCCTTCTCCTGCCCAGCCTCATTTGCTTTTCCACCATCCAATATCCTTCCAACCTGATCTTGCAAAGTCTTTGGCACAGAAAACTGTTCACCATCATCAACCTCCTCTATATGATTGAAAACAGCCTCAATAGATAATACCAAATTGCCTGGTTGGAACATCTCAAAGCTCATACGTCCTAACGTATACATTGGATTGCCTTGCTCATTAAAGCCGAGGCAGTTGAGGTAGGTTGGCTTGGTAAGTGTGAACCATTGTCCTTCTAGAGTTGGAGCTGCACTGGATGATGGCGGTTGAGATAGTGACAATGGTATTGACATTGGTAGCTTTGATTGCTGCATTGAATGTGAATAGAGCACACATAGTTTTTCCAACTTGTCACTTCTCCTCTTTAACACTTGAGTGACCTCCTCCAAATTGCATGTAAGCTTGATACGCTCGCCTCTTAGCTGTTCCAAGGTTTCTACAGCAGATACGAAAGATGAGTCCTTGGAATCTCCTCCACATACTGCAAGGAATCGTATCAACTCCGACCTTGATGACTTGGTCTTCTTATTATTTTCTTGTAACGTAGTTTGTATGTCTTTATACTGGCCTTGAAGAGAGACAATTTCGTCTCGAAGGAAATGACACAGCTCATACTCTGCAGCATATGCGACTCGATGGCACTTCTTTCTAGCTGTCATAGTCCCACCACCCGATTCTCTTTGCCAGTTTTGATTCTCTTGAAACAGCCCAAGAGCTCCATACTCTCTACTTCCGAATAGAATATATTGAGAGGGAGGCGGAAGCATCAATGGAGACATGTAGTCGTCAAATCTGTAATGCTTAGTCTTGGTACAATTTTGGCTTGTGAGGCAATCCCTCTGAAAAGAGCTCTCCTTGAGTAGAATGTCCTGTTGACATTTCTTAGAATCAGTTGATGGTATGAAAATCTTACTTGGCGGACGAATAATGGTACCATCTGCTCTTCTGTGTTGTCTTTTACTTGATCCTCTTAGCAACAACTGGATAAGTGACGGCGCAGAAGAGGAAGAAGATCTAGTAGTAGAATGAGATGATTGCTTTGACCTTGTGGCAGTAGAAGAAGATTTGGAAGGAGGTAGCGGATTGCCAGGCCGAGAAATCTCCGTAACAATCTGGTCATGACATCTTGATACATAGCCTGAATTGTCTTCTCCTGAAGACGGCAGGCGGCTGAAGCTGCTTTTGCTTCTGCTTCCAATGGCGTCACTATCGCTGCTGGTGTCATCTGCCGCTGAGAAATGAGAATGATCCAAAGCGTCATAATCAAGATCGATGCTGAATTGACCAGATGGTTCAATCGAGGAACAGAACGGTGGTGGTGACAATGAAGATATGGACGAGCAGCGTTCCTCATCAACGATACCATGATTGCAGACATTGCAGTTGCTGCTTTTGCAAGCAGTATCATCGTGGCAGCAATAGCCTTGCGGAAGGTGTTCACCTCTCATCATCATGATGCCGTTGGTTTCGATCAATCATGCAAGGATGATGTTCAGTTGTTATTTTTACCAACACTTCTTCAATCATGCTACCGGACGCGACCCTGGCGGAGAACTCAGTCTTCTCTTTTATTGGAAACGCCAATGCCTCGTTGCTGGTTTAGAACTTGCGCTGCCGCTCTCTAGAGAGAGGGAGTAGCGCTTCCGCTGTCACTGCCGCTTCAATCTGTGTTGATGTTGATGTCATCTTCTACTTGGAGCATGCATTTCCCAAAAAAATACCCAATAGGTACCTGATCGCTTTTTCATGAGAAACCACAAAAAGCAGTACATTCGACATATTATTATTAGTAAAAATCAGATGGTAACGGAGTCATCCTCCGAGTGAGATAAAGACCTAGTCCCGCTGTTGGTGGTTTGTGACTTTGTGATCAGTACAGCATTCTCATCTCACAAAAGAGAAATATCTTTTATCACACCTACCACCTATATCAGGAAAATAAATGGATATTTCATAAGTAATTAGGGTTAATTTGTAATTCACATCTCACAAGAAGAGTGTTTTATTTCACAGAGACATGAAGGAGCATTTGAATTACATAGCTAGATAAAAATCAATGAGACATCATGATTACATAACGATATAATCACTATCTCAGATGATTCCTTTGAGATTGTCATTCAGACACGTCTGACCATAGATCGGAAATTCCCCGTTCTGACGTCAAAATGATGCAGCAGCGGGTATATATTAGTCTAAAAGACAAAAAGTTGGAATCTATCTATTTAAATAATACCATAATATGGTTTCTGATAGACATTTACATCTCTGACGCAGTAGTGCGTCATTCGGGACCTCTCTTAATTGTTGAGAGATAGTAGTAGGTTAAGTATCTATCTAGAAAAATCTTGTTTTATGAGTAGGTACATATCTCTGATCCCTTATCCCAGCTTCCCATACCATCGTGAAGAGCTCTACAAAAATAATCCTCCCAAAATATTTTTCTTTGTTCTTGGCAATTCTTAGTACTTTTTTTATGGCCTTAGAGGCGTTCCAAGGTCTTAAAATCGCTGTAAGAATAGTGTAATATGCTTTTGTAATCTTCTTGAGTCAAATGAGATTACAACGGGAGATTTTTTGGTTACAGCAGAAAATGGGGTTGGGACCAAGATTTTGATCCAAATTTCCGCTGCAAGATTCTTGTAATTTGCTGTCGCCAGAGTTCGCTAGATAGTTCAAGCAATATGGTATATTGCCGCTCATAGAATATCTATCTAATTATCTGACGTGGTGGCGTTGGCGGGAATACAATGTCGGGACCAACGAGAAATCTACAATGGGTTAATATGGGCTTCTATGGAAAACTGAACAAAAAGCACTGATCGGGAGTCAAGGCTGTACTATCTAAAGTCATTTGGTTGTCCATTACAAGGCAAAATTACAGGAATCTTACAGCAATTCTGAGACGGTGGAATGCCTCTTATTTTCAAACAGAGGAAGGATGTATGATTGGTGTTTAAATAGAATCTTTTTGTCAAAACAAATCCGGCACTTTGAGAGGCCAACCAATGTCACATATATTCATATATTGGCCGTGGACCTTCCATCCAAAACTTGAGTAGTTCCTTTGGAGACATGGCAGGGGTATCTTTGATCATAGGTTTGCAGGGTGTTGTGTGCAAGAATGGAGATACGCAAAGATTGTATACTACTTGACAGCACTGTTCTGTTATATCAGAGGGGATGCTGATGATATGTGACCCCCCAGTAAAAATAACAAATGTATCTCGTCATTCCTCTTATCTCTCTTTATCTCATCTGTGTGTTGGCTTATCAAGTATCCAAGAGATAAATTCTTTTTTGGTGCAGACATCACCTCCCATGAGGTTTTTCCCCATTATGTTGCCAAGGCCGAGACTGCAGAAGCATGTGCAGCATTTGGCATGCGGCTTCTGTTATTAGCTCTTTTCATCAGCTGAAGGATCACACAGCAGTGACAAATATGTGGTAGCAGGGATGGTTTTGGATGTCATCAGTATTGGTGGGGATGAGTCTTTGGTGTTTATTGCAGTGGAGGTCATCCCTATGGCTTATCAACGAATTCCATCAGGTGGTAGAGCATTTGTTGCAATGACACAAGTTTACATGTGCAAGCTCTCTAGATTTGATCTCATCGTGATTTAGCTTCTTTCAAATGCAATTGAAATTTCAAAATTCTGCCAAAATTCACACTAATAATTTGCGCAAGGGATGTTTTGACAGCCATTGCACATGTGCCATTTCAGACCAGGCACTTTGCCGGTCCCCTCATGGACCCAGAAAGAGATTCCTATCACCGGGCTGAAATGGCACATAGACGATGACCGTCCAATCATTCTCTGTGCAAATTATTAGAGCACAAAGTTCAAATAACGTCCATAACTTTTTCAAAATTCAAATTGCGTTTGAAACAAAGAGCTAATTTGCGATGAGATCAAATCTAGAGAGAGTTGGCACATAAACTTGATTGAGATAGCAAATTGGGTGAAAGATTGCCTTCTCAAGACATGTTGATTAAGATGAGACATGTCTTGAGATGGCCATCCTATGTGTGAGTGTCTGAGTGGTTATTGCTACTCTCAGCAAAACTCCAACACATGCAGTTTTACTGAGAGTAGAAATAACCACTTGGACACTCACACGTGCCAACATCTCCTCTATTTCAAGCATGACATTGATGATATCCTTGGAATCTGTCCAGTCACTGTTGGCAACAACTCAGCATGGGATGACTTCCAATAAGATGTTAATCATTTTGGTGTAATCATTTGAAAATTGACGAGCTTGCTAGCCCTGTCAGTTTTCTTGATTTAATACCTACAACAAATGGGAGCCAAATTGAGATGCACACATGCCAAGGTGAGATGAACCTCTATCTCTATTAGCTACCCTCATCCGCACATCCAATCAGCATGCTTAAAAGCACAATCTTTGGCCGTCTTGGTATCACTCCCAAAACAGGCATCACAAGGACTACCTCTACTTTGTGGTGCTACTCTTCCATTGCCTCCTCATTGACAGATATTGGATAAGAAAAGATATCATCAATATCTTTCTTGATGTAACAACAGCAACTGAGACACACTGAATTGTCACAGCTCCGTCATGCAGCAAAGATTCCAATCAAGAGGAAACAGTATTTTTTATCTACACTACATCTGCATGATGTGACGCACCACACAGCCTGGCAACTCTACAAAGAGAATTGTGGAGATCTTTTCTACAAAAAGACAGCTATCAAGAGAGTCGTCATAGCCTATGCCTACCAAAGGTTGAAGAATTTGTTACACAGACACCAAATGACACAAAACAGCAGGCCACACATCAGCAATTACCATGGGGGAGTACAAAGATAGATCAAATCCCTCTTAGCTCCCCCAATACATTTTCTCAAAAGTATTTCCGGCCCTAAAGGAACTATGCTTGCACTTTTGAAACAGTAATACTTTTTATTCATTTTGAAAGGCCCATAGACTGTTGCTGAGACACGGTCAACCATAGTATGGTCCATACCTTCTCTGCAGGCTCAAAGTTGATGCATCATCATGCATCAGGATATTGATGATTTGGGGAATTGGAGTTTTGTTGACCCCCCGGCAATGTCATTGGTCAGGTAGGGTGACCGGATGATCATCAGGATTGTGCTGATGACCCCAACCATCAATCATTAATTGTTGCTACCCATTCCTGATGAAAATTGTTCGTCCAAGCTGACTTGGCCGGCAGCTATCAGTTAACTAAGTCAGTTTTTTTGTGAGAACTTGGAGATGTTTGGCACAACACCCAGCTGTATTCATCCATATGCCCAAAGTTTTCCTCGATTAAGTCACTGGAAGGTACTACTCAATTTCTACCTCACTACTATCAGCCATGGGATCTGTGAGTTGTGACTGAGTATTAACCAGGTTGGCATGTGTCCAGGACCCGTCCTCTAGCCACTCACAATTCACCATATATAAAATGATAGCATTTCACAGGCTTTGATGATCTACACTGGCCAAAAGGATGCCCTCCCATGCAGTACTTGAACCTAAGATTTCCTTACACAAATCATATTCTCCAAGCCCAGCCACTCACCCAAAAGGTAAAGGACTATATCATTTGAAGTTGCATTTGATCCTTTGATAGTATCACTCACAAAAATAACCAAATGCAATTGGAGGCATAATTCTTGATCCATTGCCAAGAGATTTGAAAATGCTTACCAACAGCAAGCTCAACACCAACCAGGCTTCAGGGGCTGAAGAGAAAGCACATTCCATTCATATCACGCCGCCAAAAAACCTGTCGATTCTCCCTTTCCTGTTTGTAGGGAGATTTTGGCAGTTGGGTGCTCAATGATACACAGATTTGCAGTTGAAGTACCCACCCACTTTCCCAAATTGAGGAAAAACTAATGCAACAATGGCATGCTGGATTCAGTCAAAACATGCTTGGACCTCAATTTGTTTACAAGAGCAATTAAGCTCATATCTCCTCTCTCTGGATGCAGCTAGATATTTATCTAAGTATGCTTTGGCCGTGTACGATAGTGCCGGCAATGAATCCCAGAGCAATGAATGCTCCGTCCTCTCCAAAAATGCTGAAAGTCCACTGGTATTATTGTGATTTGATATCCCCATTGGTAAGCTGCACTCCACTGCTGCCAATCTCTTCTAGGATCTGAGCAGTTGCATCATCAATCTCATCTGACACTAAATGTGCCCTCAACAGTTTATTTGGCTACCTCAGAGTTGCCCAAATAGACCAACTGCTCAACCAATGTTGTGTAGGAAATTGGAACCTCAGTAGCAAGTTGAAACCTGAACTTATTTTCCTCAAAGATGCATCAATAAGGCTCGTTGCTAAATGAGAGTTCTTGTCACAGAAAAATGTATTAAAAAAATATCAACGTATCTCCATTATTTCTTACACCACAATCTATGCTGGAGAGAAGAGAGTAGGACCTCTTGGGCAATTCTAAGAGAATTGCAACATGAATACATCTAGAAAGACGAGCCATCAAGAGCCATCAAGTAGCATATGCTGCGGAGTATGAGCTGTGTAATTCCCTTCAAATCAAGATTACATCTATCTGAGGCCAATATTAACACATATAAACTTTGTTAGAAGAAAATACTAAGAAGAACAAGGAATCAAGGTTGGAGTTGATACGGACTTCTGCAGTATGCGGTGGAAATGCCAAGGACGCCTCTCAGTGACAAGTCGGAAGAGCAAAATACTCTCTTCACATTGAACGATCGAAGCTACAAGTATCGATACCACAAAAATTGCAGCTCAAATACTAGAAGGACAACGGTTCACACTATCCAAACGAAAACGATCCTACCCCAACTGCATTAGCTTTAACGAGTTTTGATATGCTTCAACCAGTTGGCAATTTCTTAGTATTGCCCACTGAGGCCGTGTTCAATCATAGAGGAGGTTGACGCATGGTTGCTGTGAACAGTTTTGGTATGAAATTGAAGACTTTGGAAGAGGCGATTAGAAGGATATTGGAAGGTGGAGAAGCAAAGGGTGGTGGTCAAGAGAAGGCTAGTATGAGTACTTATAAGTATCACATATTGAATTTCTGGAAATGTTCTGTATAGATTGGAATTGCATTTTGTTCAGTCTGCTGTGATGAAGTATGCATGCATGCAATATATTACTTACTTTGCTTTCATTGCCTAAAGGGATTATGCAAAGTCAAAGTCTGAGGAGAATAACATTGACAGACAGTGACAGCAAAAAACTCAAAAGAGGCAAATCTGAGCAGAGCCGCTTGGACGTTTTGTGATAGTTCTCCACACAAGAACAGCTCACACTAAATTTCATACACCTTTATCTCCTTCACTTTTTCTTTACACATGTCTCTATCAGCATGGTTGCTTACTTCGTCATCAAACCATATTCACCTTGTTGAAACCCTAGGTGACCCCTATCACAAAATGGTCCCATTAACTAGGATTCCCAATTACCGTGACCTAGGAAAGAATCCCGAGAAGCCCTTTTCCGT
>JALLOX010000183.1:0-14299 GCA_036939695.1 Thalassiosira ordinaria | reverse complement strand
CATAATCTATTAACCACCTGGTTATCAACATCAATGTATTTGCTATGCTCAGCACCTTTTCCAGACATTTTTCAAGTATCATCCAATTTATAGGGTGTAAGCACACATTTCCTACTTTCTCTAGCTAACAGCATTCTTAGCAACTCGTTTGATCACGGTCTACCCATTCACTCAACAACACATTCACAGTCATTTCAAACCTGTCTGACCAATGTTAGTCCTCAATATAGCTGAAGTAAGAAACAACCCTAACTGTTATCTGTTATGTTTTGATGTTACAATAATGAAAATATAAATATTAGCCACTATCAGTAATCTAGATTTAGTGCACATGGCGATGTTCTTAACTAGGCTTCATCTAATCAATAAGCACAGACACAGTTGCTCGCTATCCAATTATTGTAGCTGTTGGTGCATTGCTCTTGTTCTTGTTTACTGCATGGGTCAGCAATACACATCAGCTACAAGCTTTAAATTCTAGCACGCTAATAACATTATTGCATTGGATGACAATGTTAGGGCGATATATATTAGCATCAACAATTGAATTGTTTTGGCAGATGCATTGAGTCATTTGGCCTGCAGACCTTCTTGCTATATGATTCAACAGCATCAGGAGGAGCAGAAGGAGTAGAGTATGGTATGGCCTGGGGGGTATTTGAGCTTGCCACTTGCCAGGGTGGCACCACTGCTTTGGTGGCAGGAGGACAGGGATGGGAGTTTATAAATAGGCAGACACGATCCGGCGGACACCCGGCACTCGCTGGATTGTCTCTCCTACTATTATGCGGATGTTACAACTAGTTGACAGAGAGCTGTCCATTTTCTTTAGTGTATTTTGTCCCCAAGTTAAGGTATAAGAAAAGTCATCTGTTCCCAGAAGCTCACAATCAGCTCAAGCCAAGCAAGACCCATCACACCTCTGAGTGATCTGAAAATGAAAATGAAGCTTGTTGCTTAGGTGATGGTCCCACAAAGTGCTTCTATTTCAATTTCAAAATGTATTAATGATGATATTTATCCAGCTTGATTTAAATCACGCCTCTCTCTTATTTAGACTACTATTATACATTTTCTTGGATACCGACCCCTCTGGCATGGTAGTATTGTCTGCAATGGCATCTATTAATGCAGGTTTGATTGAAACCCAAGAACAGCATGAATATCATCGTCACAAACATGTACAAAAACGAGCAGCTCGCCATCCATTGTTATTGTGGAGAGAATGTGTGCCCACCGTTTAAATCTGGTTGGACATAAACATACCTATACCTGCCGCTGAGGAGGCCCACAGACCTTATGGCTATGGCATGGTAGCAGGGTGTAATATATGCCAGAAAGCTCATCGTCTTGAGTGAGAAAGGGATTTATTTTGAGCCATAGATTGGCTTTGAACCATTGCATTGTTGATGGAAACAAGTTTTTGTTCATAAACCACAGTTCCTGTGAAAATCTCCAAACAATGATGCCTGTACAGTGCAGAAAAGTCAGTCATGTCAAAGCATGTGCATGGAAAGGATCTGAAAGGATTGTAGAGAGGAAGATTTTTTTACAAAGACTTCTCTAGAGATACTGATCTATCTCCTCTCGCTCTATCTCTTGCTTGCTTGGCAACTCCTCCTTAGATAGTGGGGGGGGGAGTTGACGCGACGACAGACACGATCCGAAGGACACCCGGCACTCCTGGACTGTGACCCCAAAGTCTGATACGACTACTTGGCGAAGACTGTCAATACATTGTCAATACGTATTTCATCGCCAAATCGAGGTACGAGAAAGTCGACTGTTCGCGGAAGCTCCCAAAAGCCCCAAACCCACAAACATACAAGACCACCTCTCCACTATCCATCCCATGACCCATGACCTGCAGACGAACCACGGCGGCTAAGCAAGCATGATGAGGATAGCCGCGGCAGGCGACATACAAAATGATGGACCCAAATCAGCCCCAAGCCGCCTCACCATTGAACATCCCCACATCCGATCTACTCTACTGATCTACTCAATTGCAGGGCAACTCTTTCACAAAGGAATGGCATCACTAGTCGTCCTTTGTCGAACAGTTTGGAACCTATCATCGATTCGATTCGACGTTGCCGGTCGGTGCCGCTCTACTATCTCAGGTCTGAAGACAATCGTCGGACGATTGTACTCTCATAAAAACATCTCCGCTATTTGAAAGGCAAACGCCATCATCAATCTTTGTTTGATCGTTGTCACCATCGTCTCAGTATTGCCCTGGCACGACTTTTCGCACGCACACGATCGATCAAACCTCTCGTTTGCTAACATCCACTTCTACGATTGCTAGCGCCAAGGGCACAGGTGAGCTACAGAAACAGATGGTAGACGGTGGATGGAATTGCCATCCATCGTGTCATATTTTCTACGATTCAACTTTTGCAAAGGACTATTAGACTCATTCTAAAGTGAATTGCTTTCACAGTTTAGGAGATCATAATCTTGGCGAACGAAACAAATCCCATCCATCATATTCTGCAAGTTCAACTATCAACTATCATTAGCATATCAATTTGCCGAACTAGAAGCAACATGAGACGAACAATTCTGGCTGTATGCATTGCAGCTTTATCATTCGAACAAGTACATTCTTCGGAAGCCGATAGGAAACTCCTATCTTTGGATGACATTCTTCAATCACTCGACAAGGTCAAGAGTAGCATCAACAGCAAGCTATTTTTGTACCAGACTCCTGCTTTTCAGTGGATTCCATCGACCGTGTACCGCTACGATGACTTTCGTGAGAGTCTCAGCGTGATGGCAACGGAGGGAGTTGCCGGGAAGAAGTTCTACACTGGTGAAGGCAATGTGAAGAACGGCCATGTTTATGGGCTTGTAAACATTGCTGCATTTTTGGCTCAGGTAAGGAGATAGGTGCATGTGAAAGAGGACCTTATTGTTTTGATTGCCTAGAACTCACATACTTACTTTTCTATGACTTTGTAGTCCATGAAGGAGACGATCCAATACGACGCTTGTGATGGTAAGTCATTGACTTAGCAGTACACAAATTATTTCTCTTATGCTCCTTGAAGGTACTAACTTGAAACTTCTGCATTCTTTCAAAAGAAAACTCATGGGACCTTGTTGGCGGGAAATACCCTCTAAGCAATGGTGAGTTTGCAAGGGAGAGCATCTCCATTATCAATTCCCCATATGAATCTACATAACTCACCCACCATAATCAATAATACATGAATTTTCAGCTTGTGGTCAGCTTGGGCAGAGCTACCAGGACTACCACTGCTCTCCCGAGGAGAAACATATGGAGTGTGAAGTGGACCCCAACATGAGTATAGTCGCTGTCACACATGCCAAGGTAAGGCATTCAAATGCAAAATGTTCAGACTATCACAATAAGCGATGTTATATTTTCTGAACACGTTTCTCATCAATATAACCCTTTCTGGTACCTTATCCTCTCCAGTGGTATGGCGCACCTGGTCCCATGTTTTGCGGCCCCAAGACAGCTGAGCAACCTCACTCTGGCTTTTGGGATTATAACTATGAATGCAAGTGTAATTTATTTACAAAGTCCATTGTGGTAGATGAAGAACATGCTCTCATCATCTTGAAATATATTTGCTACTTTTCCATGTCTCCAATTTCCAGGCAATAAGGGTTGGGCTAACCCGCCTGAAACCTGCGACGACTATGAAGGGCAGAAAGCAGGTCGATACGACCAATCCAAGCCATATGCTAACGCTGGTGAGTTTGAGCCTTGATGCTTTCTCCACCATTGGATGGTTTAGTTTGTGTCCACTGTTTCATTTTGTGCTGATATAGCATTGACTATATTTTGCCAACCCTCTTGCTCTGTTTGGTCTTGCTCTGTTTCATACCAGCGGGCCGCACTGACGTAGAGGGCTGTTGTTTTTGGGGTCGTGGAGTGATTCAGACGAGTGGTGTATGGTGAGTGTATGCTTTGTGTGAGGTTGAGTGTTTAGCTTTTCTTTCTCAAGGAAGCTCACCACAATATTTCTTCTATCACAGCAATTTTGGAAAGCTCAACTGGTACTTGGGCGCTGGAGCCAAAAAGGACGGGCGCCAGTCAAAATATCCACAGATAGACTTTTGCAAGGATCCAGAAGTGATCTGCTCAAGCCCCGAGCATAAGGAGCTGAAATGGATTGCAGGCCAGTTCTATTGGATGGAAAGTGTGCAGACATACAATGAAGGAGGCTGGAACTATACAGCTGAGCTTATCAAGTTTGTGGATGGAGGAATGGCTGGAAACCAGTTCATAGATGCTGTCAGTGGCATTGTGAATCGCGGGTGCCACAATCCAGTGAGTAATCAGAGTATTTGGTCCAAAAAATNGGTGTTGCGTACGTTTTCATTTATTTATCGTTCTCCTGCAGCCATGTGGCACTGGTGCGTTAGATGGAGGCAGTGAACGAGCCCAAAATTTCAAGAAGGTGCTTGATGTGTTCTTTGGTGGATCTCCTCCTCAGGTAGGAGCCAGTCCTGGTTCCTCTGGCCCCTCAGGCTCCTCTGGCTCTTCAGGTCCTGGTTCCTCTGGGGGATCTGGAAAATGGTATCCAGACTACAACCCCCAATTTTCTCAAGGAAAGTGTATCAACGATATACCTGCACCAAGTGGTAGACCATCATATTCAACTGGAGCTGAATGTTGTGACAAGGCGTACTCTGGCCAAGCATCTGGTGCATGTCAGAACTCTCTTACTCAAATCTCAGCAGGCTTGGATGCTAGTGTGGGAACTTCTCTTGCTGATGCTTTTGCTTCATCCATATCTACTCATGCACGCCAACGCAATCACTTTATTTCCTACAAATGTAGCAGCAATGACATTCCCATGGATTCATTAGTTGTTGATATTTTGTTCGATTATGAAGTTACAGTTTCTCATACCCAACAAGCAAGCCACCTCTTACCAGATTTGAAGAAACATATTTTGAATGACCTTGCCCACACCCTTGGCTGCGAAGTGTCCTCAAGAAGAACTCTAATTGGAAACATCGACGATGGGGTGCTGTTAGGCTATCATTCAGCAGAAGGAAGTGATATTGTTGATGGTGAAAAGGGTAGGTTTTATTTAACTGTCTGAATCGCATCACAACATCTTCCCTCACTGACTTCTGATAATTTTACAGGCTCATGCAATGAATCCACAGAGAACGATGGCAGTCAATGTGTACCTGTCATCGGCCATGTTGCAGCCTTTCTGCGAAGGGACGCTCCACCTGATGCTGTTCTAGCAGCCAAGAGCATGATTCTAGGCAGCATTCAAGATGACATGACTAGAAACAATTATTCAAATCTTACACAACACACCGTTTACGTCAGTGAGCATAAGAATGAGCAGAACCAACTTGCAACGAACCACACAAATGATGGAGATTCAACAGCATCAAGCAGCTTCTCGTTGTTTGGAATAGTGTTTGCTTTGCTTGCTTCTATTTTTGGCCTAGTATATGTTTTGGTGCTGCAAAAGAAGCAGAAAAAGGTAGACGACGTGTGCCACAAAAAAGGCACTCATAGAAATAGTATTGGGGATACAGCACGACTATCTTATGTCGAGGGAGATCAAGAGGGCCTGACTTGCCCTGCAAGTAAAGATACTTCATGTCAGGACAGTTGTGAGACATATTATGATGATGCTGTTTGTCCAGAGGTATCTGACAACATGCTATCTAATAATGTGATTGATGATCATTCCGAGAAGGACTCTCAACTGGTCATCAAATCTTCTAATTCGTCAGATGAGATAGATGCAGAAAACGATGGAGCTGTCGGCAACATCAATCTAGGAGGAAACGATGGAGTAAACTTTGTGTTGACCCAAACATCTGATGGCAACCAGAGTAACCACACTGACACCAATCCCACATCTGATACGCCGCTGCCCCCATCTTTTGTTTGAGATGAAACCTTAGCTAGCCTAAATCTAAAGAGGCATATGTTCTTTAAATGATGAGATGGAATCTCATCTACTCGGCCATTAACCAAGGCAGTTTTTTATATCTCCGTCACTGCATAAAAGTTTAGGCATTGATCTAATTTGTATAATATTTACAAAATAGGTGCAGTTTATTTTTGTCACTATTTGCACCCACAATCGATAGAAACATCAAAGGGCTGATCAGTTGAAAAAAGCAAGGTGAATCAATGGTTCTCACCACCCTTAATGGCAATCTATGCATAGTCACTCTTTTTGTGATTTCCATTACCTAATAATAATTAGATATCACCAGACCAGTATGGGGCAGTTGGATATATTGTCAAGTGTTGCTTCAGCTTTCTGGCGTCATAGTAGGATGAGATCACACCTGGCTTTCCTTTATTCTGCTCAAACAAGTCCTTTGCTTTTTGGTTGTAGACCCTCGACGAAACAGCCCTGCGTTGTTCCGGATTCATGAAGTACTCATCATAAAATTCAAGCACTCGTTTCTTCAACTCAGCGGCCGACTTGAACACGCGAGCATCTTCCGATGAGCCTTCGCTTGCCCCATCAACAGCCTTTGTATTGTCCAGTGACAAAACATCAGCAAACTTCTCCACGCGGTCAAAGACTGGATTCTTAAAATGTTCGCTGTGTGGGACGGTCATTAGAATCTCACCCCATACCGATGATATCTCCTCTGACAATTTGATATCTTTCTCTAGCAAGTTTGCTTTGACTGCTGCGGCCTCCATGGCGAAGCGCTCGTCTGGCATCTCCTCCATTTCCTGGCGGAATTGCTCTACCCAACGCAGGCAACGTTCTTCCAATTTGGGAGGCAGGGTGTTGGATGACTGAACCAACACACAGAAGGCATTTCCACCTCCAGTTGCCTTTTTCACAAAGGCGCTCACAATATATCCGAGTTGCTCCTTGGTACGGAGCTGGTTAAATGCGGAGTTGTAGGCCATTGAACCGATGAGTTCCTGGATGGCCAGTCCTTCATAGCCAAGTTCGGTACTTGAAGCGGTTTGCATCATAAGTTCTACCGAGGAATTCTCCTCACTCTCACTGTAAGCCAATGCTTCATGAACAATGGGCACTTCGCTTACCTCTGATGATGAACCAAATATTTGTGTGGCTTCTGCTTTATTGGGCATTCGAAGAGATCGAAAGATGGGTATTTCGTCATCAATCAATGGACGCTTCTTCAGAAAGTGCTCAGATATGACGTCACAGACTTCTTGTGAGCCCTTTTCATCAATATTTCCAATGCAGAGGGACACGGCCTTGGATCTGCCAAACAAGCACTGTTCAGCGACTTCAGCACACTCTTTCATGGTGAGCACTTCCGAATCTTCTGCTTCCATTTCAGACATGTAGTCATTAATGTGCCAAACTGGGGTCTCGATGAGCTAAATTGTAAAATATTGGTGTCAGAGAGCGCACACGAAGTGACAAGAGAACAACATATGAATATTCATCTGCACACTCAAAGTCAGAGGTGTTCCTGGTTTGGTTCTATCATACAGCGGCAGCGTACTTTTACCTCTGACCATGAGTTCGCTGATGGGTATGACCAGGAGTTACTCACCATTCTCAGATTGTAGCTTCCAGTCTCATACGGACTCTCGAATATGTAATTCTTTGTCTGACGCAACAAATTCTGCTTAGCCTTGTGAAATATCTCGGCTAAGGCAGGGTGGGCGTCGTCGCCCTCCTTCATCTCCTCAATCAGGCTGGCAATGCGACTCGTGACCACGTCAAGGAGGTGGGGTAGCTTTTCAGAGTACCCACTCACAGAGATTCGGTACGCGCTGGGTACGCAACTGACACGGTAGTTACAGCCGGCAACAGAGGCATCGTACACATATGAGTTGAGGTCATCGCTGAGCACACTTTGGAAGATGCGGTTAAGGGTGATGGTTCTTGGGGTTCGGTAAATGTTGGGGGACGTCAGTTGAAGGCGAATGGAAGTTTTGGGGACACGGAACTGAACATGTAGAAAGTTGCGATCGAGTCAGAAAAGTAATAAAAAGTGATGGAATGTAAGTAACCACAAGTGTCATCACGTTCTCACAGTTCTGTCCATCTTGTGCCACATTCTAAGTTTCGGAGAATCAACCAACAACTTGGGATGCTCCTTTCTATAATCAACATCAGGGTCGAAATTGGCCACATGTTCCGGATCGTCACACCGCAAAGACAAATCCTCTGGGATGAATTCGTTCAGGCCCGGAAGGCGTAGACGGGGATCAATTTCAGAAGGGTGGTTCCACTGCTCCGCAAGTTCATCAGAGACGCGGATTTGACGATACTTGGCACCGTACCTCTGAAGTGCACAAGACGTGTTAGAGATACGCAAATAAAAGACAAAGACCTCTTGATGCTCACTATAGACACTAACAAAACGTACCATTTCTTCCTGCCATGGTGCATCGCGTGCACTAACATTGGATTTTTCAATCTCCTCGTCTCCAAGCTCTGGACCAGTGATAACTACCAAGCTGTTTTGTGGAGTTAACCGTTCCAAGAATGCCTGTGCCACCTCCACATCATACTCTCCAACCTCAGCTGACCCCAATAATATTTTCTCTGCTGTATAATCAAACAGCTTCTCAGCCGCCGCTGAGCAAAAGTCCGTGGGATCCCCCATCTCACGATATTTGAACGATATCTCCGTGATTTTCTTCAGCTCATTGTGGTACTGCTCAATCACACCGTGCGGGTCATTCATTACTGCGTCCTGTTAATCAAACAATTGATAAATTAATTGATTCACTGTTAATCAAACAATTGATAATGTAAATGTAGATGAAGGTAAAATACCAGCTAGAATTGCTTACCTTGATGAGGGCGAACCATTGCCAGGTTTTGGCTAACACTTGATCTCGCTCCCGCATGCCCTTGGGAGTAAGGGTGATGGCAATGTTTGTGAGGCAAAAATCAGATGTGGAAATACCGGTACCGGAGGCAAGACTGTTGATCCATCCCTCCTCCATCAACAAATGATGAAGGCTGCCGGGACTCTCGTGCCCAACAAGATGTGAAAGCACCCTGAAAGGACGCGACTCGCGTAACACTGGGTCGTCCTGGGGCGGGACCGACGAGAAGATTTTGAGCGTTCTAGATTCTTGAAGGGGAACGACCTCTCTCAGTAGACCCAATTGCTCCGGCCCAAAAGCGACATTGGGTGCATAGGTAGAATGTTCTGTCTGAAAGATAAAATCATCATTCTCATCACGTAAATGGGCATGTGGTTTCAACAATCCAGCTTTCATCTGATCAACAATACCATTCGCAACAAAGTTGGCAGGAGGGGGGCGTACATCGCCAAAGGCATTTTCCACAGTCTTTTGCAAATCATCCAAACTTGCACGGCCCACTACACACAGGCGCAAGTTACCGGCATGATACTTGTCCGTCCAAAACTTCACAAGATCATCTCTGGGTGAAGTTCCTCCTCCAAAGTCCACATCATCCTTGCCCTCCTCCTTCAATGTTGCATCCCCTCCATCTGTCAGTGTGTTGTAATTCCCACACCCAAACTTGGAAAATGGATGTTGAGCAGAGGCACCATGCTTGAGCAGCTGAAAGTTACGCCAGTTGTCGGCTGTGCGTCCATTGAGATACTCAGAGTTGACAGCACGTAACTCACGCTCAAGCATGGATTGATCAAAGAGGGGAGAGATGAAGAATTGGGCAAAACGGTCCAGTGCCCCCGAAAGTGCCGAAGAGGTACCTCCCGAACTCTTCCCTCCACTCTCCTCTGTGTCATCATCATGATCCAAGGGGCTCACATTAAAGTAGTAATTAGTATCCTCCATATCCGTGTACGCATTGCTCATGCCACCATTCCTCCCCAAATAATCTTCATATTCCTCCTCCTTTGGATACTTCTCCGTGCCCAAGAAAAGCATGTGTTCATGAAAATGAGCAAGTCCTGCTCGGTTGGGAGGATCATCAAAGTGTCCAGCACGGACATGGACAGAGGCAGCTTCTACATCCGTTGTTGGGTCCGAGGCTAGGAGGACAGTTAGTTGATTGGGCAGGGTGATGGCACGGTATTGGCGTTTGTCCGGGAGAGATTTGATGAATTGGGAGTCGGTTGCGAGAACTACTGTTTCTCCCACGGCCTTTGGAGGTTTTGGTGCATCAAGTGTGATCGTACCCACACCGTTCAACAGTGATGTTGATGATGGAGATGAATCCAAAACAGCTTTTGTATCTGCAGGGTTCTCCCACAACCTACTATTCGCTCGGCTAATGACATTGCGCCGATGAAACGGATTGGCAAATGCCTGTGCTCTTCCAATGAAAAGGAACAGGGCGTAGATTGATGTCCTCATCTTGGGATTGTTTCGTTTTGTTGTAATATATCTTTGTTGTTGTTGTCAGTATCAGTATGAATAGTATGACTCTAAACACCAGCCGATTTTACAAAGACGGCTGTACCCAATATCTATCCGTGATCTTATAAAAAAGAAACCACACGAAGAGTGTCCAACAGTAATGACCAAAGAAGTAGTAAACGATAAAGTAGTAGAAGATGACAAAGAACCAGCTGTGGGAAGTCGATTGCAGGTGGGAGTAAAGGGAGTGGACGCAGATGAGTGCAGACACGACGATGGCTAGTGCTGAATGACTCAGTCTCATTCAGGAGGATACCCGACTGAGGATATACAATATGCAATGGATCAACAAGAATGCAATTAGATAAACTACTTAATATCCCTTAGGTATGACAATAAAAGAATCATGGAGAGCAAAAAAGGTCTGCCGTCCCGAGACGGACAATGGTATGAGAATCATCACCACCAGAACAAACGACACCAGCAATGATAACATGGGACGCGAATAGGGAGAAGTGACCCGCTCACATACAATATCCTGCAACCCATCAATGGCATGTTCCCACAGAAACAGCCGTTATGTCTCTCTAGAGAGACATAACGGCTGTTTCTGTGGGAACATGCCATTGATGGGTTGCAGGATATTGTATGTGAGCGGGTCACTTCTCCCTATTCGCGTCCCATGTTATCATTGCTGGTGTCGTTTGTTCTGGTGGTGATGATTCTCATACCATTGTCCGTCTCGGGACGGCAGACCTTTTTTGCTCTCCATGATTCTTTTATTGTCATACCTAAGGGATATTAAGTAGTTTATCTAATTGCATTCTTGTTGATCCATTGCATATTGTATATCCTCAGTCGGGTATCCTCCTGAATGAGACTGAGTCATTCAGCACTAGCCATCGTCGTGTCTGCACTCATCTGCGTCCACTCCCTTTACTCCCACCTGCAATCGACTTCCCACAGCTGGTTCTTTGTCATCTTCTACTACTTTATCGTTTACTACTTCTTTGGTCATTACTGTTGGACACTCTTCGTGTGGTTTCTTTTTTATAAGATCACGGATAGATATTGGGTACAGCCGTCTTTGTAAAATCGGCTGGTGTTTAGAGTCATACTATTCATACTGATACTGACAACAACAACAAAGATATATTACAACAAAACGAAACAATCCCAAGATGAGGACATCAATCTACGCCCTGTTCCTTTTCATTGGAAGAGCACAGGCATTTGCCAATCCGTTTCATCGGCGCAATGTCATTAGCCGAGCGAATAGTAGGTTGTGGGAGAACCCTGCAGATACAAAAGCTGTTTTGGATTCATCTCCATCATCAACATCACTGTTGAACGGTGTGGGTACGATCACACTTGATGCACCAAAACCTCCAAAGGCCGTGGGAGAAACAGTAGTTCTCGCAACCGACTCCCAATTCATCAAATCTCTCCCGGACAAACGCCAATACCGTGCCATCACCCTGCCCAATCAACTAACTGTCCTCCTAGCCTCGGACCCAACAACGGATGTAGAAGCTGCCTCTGTCCATGTCCGTGCTGGACACTTTGATGATCCTCCCAACCGAGCAGGACTTGCTCATTTTCATGAACACATGCTTTTCTTGGGCACGGAGAAGTATCCAAAGGAGGAGGAATATGAAGATTATTTGGGGAGGAATGGTGGCATGAGCAATGCGTACACGGATATGGAGGATACTAATTACTACTTTAATGTGAGCCCCTTGGATCATGATGATGACACAGAGGAGAGTGGAGGGAAGAGTTCGGGAGGTACCTCTTCGGCACTTTCGGGGGCACTGGACCGTTTTGCCCAATTCTTCATCTCTCCCCTCTTTGATCAATCCATGCTTGAGCGTGAGTTACGTGCTGTCAACTCTGAGTATCTCAATGGACGCACAGCCGACAACTGGCGTAACTTTCAGCTGCTCAAGCATGGTGCCTCTGCTCAACATCCATTTTCCAAGTTTGGGTGTGGGAATTACAACACACTGACAGATGGAGGGGATGCAACATTGAAGGAGGAGGGCAAGGATGATGTGGACTTTGGAGGAGGAACTTCACCCAGAGATGATCTTGTGAAGTTTTGGACGGACAAGTATCATGCCGGTAACTTGCGCCTGTGTGTAGTGGGCCGTGCAAGTTTGGATGATTTGCAAAAGACTGTGGAAAATGCCTTTGGCGATGTACGCCCCCCTCCTGCCAACTTTGTTGCGAATGGTATTGTTGATCAGATGAAAGCTGGATTGTTGAAACCACATGCCCATTTACGTGATGAGAATGATGATTTTATCTTTCAGACAGAACATTCTACCTATGCACCCAATGTCGCTTTTGGGCCGGAGCAATTGGGTCTACTGAGAGAGGTCGTTCCCCTTCAAGAATCTAGAACGCTCAAAATCTTCTCGTCGGTCCCGCCCCAGGACGACCCAGTGTTACGCGAGTCGCGTCCTTTCAGGGTGCTTTCACATCTTGTTGGGCACGAGAGTCCCGGCAGCCTTCATCATTTGTTGATGGAGGAGGGATGGATCAACAGTCTTGCCTCCGGTACCGGTATTTCCACATCTGATTTTTGCCTCACAAACATTGCCATCACCCTTACTCCCAAGGGCATGCGGGAGCGAGATCAAGTGTTAGCCAAAACCTGGCAATGGTTCGCCCTCATCAAGGTAAGCAATTCTAGCTGGTATTTTACCTTCATCTACATTTACATTATCAATTGTTTGATTAACAGTGAATCAATTAATTTATCAATTGTTTGATTAACAGGACGCAGTAATGAATGACCCGCACGGTGTGATTGAGCAGTACCACAATGAGCTGAAGAAAATCACGGAGATATCGTTCAAATATCGTGAGATGGGGGATCCCACGGACTTTTGCTCAGCGGCGGCTGAGAAGCTGTTTGATTATACAGCAGAGAAAATATTATTGGGGTCAGCTGAGGTTGGAGAGTATGATGTGGAGGTGGCACAGGCATTCTTGGAACGGTTAACTCCACAAAACAGCTTGGTAGTTATCACTGGTCCAGAGCTTGGAGACGAGGAGATTGAAAAATCCAATGTTAGTGCACGCGATGCACCATGGCAGGAAGAAATGGTACGTTTTGTTAGTGTCTATAGTGAGCATCAAGAGGTCTTTGTCTTTTATTTGCGTATCTCTAACACGTCTTGTGCACTTCAGAGGTACGGTGCCAAGTATCGTCAAATCCGCGTCTCTGATGAACTTGCGGAGCAGTGGAACCACCCTTCTGAAATTGATCCCCGTCTACGCCTTCCGGGCCTGAACGAATTCATCCCAGAGGATTTGTCTTTGCGGTGTGACGATCCGGAACATGTGGCCAATTTCGACCCTGATGTTGATTATAGAAAGGAGCATCCCAAGTTGTTGGTTGATTCTCCGAAACTTAGAATGTGGCACAAGATGGACAGAACTGTGAGAACGTGATGACACTTGTGGTTACTTACATTCCATCACTTTTTATTACTTTTCTGACTCGATCGCAACTTTCTACATGTTCAGTTCCGTGTCCCCAAAACTTCCATTCGCCTTCAACTGACGTCCCCCAACATTTACCGAACCCCAAGAACCATCACCCTTAACCGCATCTTCCAAAGTGTGCTCAGCGATGACCTCAACTCATATGTGTATGATGCCTCTGTTGCCGGCTGTAACTACCGTGTTAGTTGCGTACCATCTGCGTACCGTATCTCTGTGAGCGGCTACTCTGAAAAGCTACCCCACCTCCTTGACGTGGTCACGAGTCGCATTGCCAGCCTGATTGAGGAGATGAAGGAGGGCGACGACGCCCACCCTGCCTTAGCCGAGATATTTCACAAGGCTAAGCAGAATTTGTTGCGTCAGACAAAGAATTACATATTCGAGAGTCCGTATGAGACTGGAAGCTACAATCTGAGAATGGTGAGTAACTCCTGGTCATACCCATCAGCGAACTCATGGTCAGAGGTAAAAGTACGCTGCCGCTGTATGATAGAACCAAACCAGGAA
>JALLOX010000182.1:0-14287 GCA_036939695.1 Thalassiosira ordinaria | reverse complement strand
TTCAAGAATGAAAACAGTTCGAAAACTTCCGGGAGCTAGTCGACCGGAGATCCCTGCCTCGCGGCGTTTGTTAGTAGGCAGGTAGACCCCCAGTGTCACCCCGTGCTCAAAGCTTGGAGCTGTTGCTTGCAAAGGGTTTTGGACGCTCTATCTATGTACCAACAATGCTTGCTTTGTCTATAACAAAGACATCATGACTCAAGCACCGACGACTCAAAGGTTGGCCGCGCTTTTATTCTACCTAAAACGCCCGCAATCTCACCCAAGAAAACTCAAACCAGACATGACACATGACGTCAGCCATCAAGGTCTGACCTCGAGTCGCGATGTTTTTGTTAGACAAAGCAAGCTTATCGGTCGAGCGTCTAAACCCTGTGCAAGCAACTAGCTGTTGTACCATAGCTAGTGAAAGTAGGAAAATATTCCGGGCGGGCACCACGGTACGGTTGCTCGGCCAGCGGCTCCAGCGGCCAGCCACATCCGCACCCAGCAATTAGTTATCGTAGTCAGCGACAACGATCAAGAGGTCCCGTCATGGAAGACCATCATGGGCAGCAGGACGTCTCACCGATGGGCCAAACTCCAGCACCAGTTGAGAGCCCTCAAATCAAAGAGAATGACGATGATCACGATAAATCTGCCGAATCAGCGGCAGTCGCCAGAGGAGCCGCCCGCACGGCAGCATCAGCCGGAGGCAAAACCGCCACCGCCGCCACAAAGGGAGCAATCGCCGGCAGGCTCCCCGTAGCATCACGGTCAGCCGTATCGAGGGCCGCAACTCCTAGAATAGCTACCCGTCCATTGCCAAGAGTGGTGGCAAGGACAGGTGGTGCTCCACGGACCATTCCGAGAGCAGCAGCTCCTAGAACTCTACCGAGAGCACCTCAGGTGAGAGTACCACGGCCACGGGTGCACCAACCTAGATCAACTCCCAAACTATCCTCCAGGATACCCAAGACACGTGCCAATACTATAGCCAGGGCATCCGATCGTGCATCAAAAGGTTTGGATGTCCTGAGTGCTGGGCTGGAGCAGAATCAATCATCATCTGATGCATCCTCACAGATACAAAAGCATGAGAAGAGCAAAGCTCAAATAATATCCAAAACGATGACTCGAGGTATACAACAAATCACATCGTTTGGAAAGATATTTGTTACAAATACCATCCTGGGTATGGCAGTGTTTGCTACATACGAAGGAGTGATCGAGTATGCGGCTCCAACTCTGAATCAAGAACATGTTGCAAATCATGTTGGCCACAACCAAGATGAGTTTTGTGAAACCAGTAGTGATACAGGAGATAATGACGAGGAAACCATAACCTCACCACCAATACATGATCAGATTAACATGGAAGAAGTTCAGGTGGATGCAATGGATAGAGCTACATTGCCTCAACACTTTATGGCTGGTGCATTGGGCGGGGCAGCACATGCAACATTGTCCCTGGTAATGGAGATGAAACTGAGTTTATCAGGCAGCATGCAGTCCAACATCAATGTAGGCAAAGTAACAAACCACACATTTTCAAACAAGGCACTTTCATCAAAAAGTGTCTTCCTCCAAGTTCCAGCCTTGACATATTCAGCTTCATCCATATTCCATCATTCTTTAGCGCACTCGGTATTGTTCGGAACATACCAACTGACAAAGCGAATGCTGATGGAACATTTACCTTCTTACACAACAAACAATTCCAGTGGGAGCAGTGGGGATGCAGTTCATGTTTCATCCATTGCAATTGCAGGTGGATTGGCAGGGCAGTTCCAACATGTAACTAGCCACTTCTCAGAACAGTGGTTGGGCCTAGCTGAGGATATGCCAAAGAAATCCTCATCGTCTTCCTTGATTCGACGAATGGCTTTGGCATCCTGGCCAACTTGGAGATCTACAATGTTGGCATTTCCGCCCAGTGCCATTGGCTTTTTAGCATTTGAGTATGGAAAGTTCATGATTGCTGGTGCAGGTGATGACATGGTTGATCAATACGATCTCAAAGATAATGGTTGATTCAACTGAGGGTCCATCTCTGTATCATCCCAATAGATCCCAATCTACACCTTGGCATCTCAACAATGTGATGTCACCAATTGTAGCCACAGACAGTTGCATCACCACAGGCCCATGACTGAGAGTGTTCACGACCGCACCAGCCAACAGACTCTGACAGATTCTGTCACAACTTTACTAAAGATATGTTACAATACAAACTGTTGGGCAATATTTGACTATGTTTATGTGCATAGGAACCGACGAATGTTGGGCCAACAGATGCACCCTTCAACGTTACAAGTCTACAGATCTGACCTTGATTGTAGATGCACCCTATAGCCGCCATATCTACAGGCCGTGTATTAAGTATTAAACTTTGTCATTTTTTGTATCAGACATACCAACAATCAATGGTGCGGGTGGCCGAATGTCACGATATACTGAAGACAGGTGATATGGGTTAACAATAGCATTGCCATCCGGATTGCGATCACAAGTCAACTCATGAAGTTCCGCCTCCTCGATATTAGGAAAGATTCGGTAACAGTGATCACAAACTGCTTTTGAAGTTCTTTTCTCAGCCTCATCTTCTACAGCTGATGACAACTGATTGGCAACTTCCTGCGTAGCTGGATCCAATTGTCGCCAGACATGGATTGTTTCGACAGTTACTGGTCCGGTGCACCCTAAACGGTGCGCGCGCGATGTCACCTGTTCCAGCAAGGCAGCATCATCGATTGGTTCTGGCAAAGATGTGTGTAGAGAAAATCGACCTGAGTTCCATAAACATAAAGAAAAACGGAGAGCGGCCATACCATACTTACCGAGAAGGAACAGGTGGGTCACAAAGCTGAGGTCTAACCCATGAGAGAGACTTGCGTCGAGAAGGAGGATGAACGTATCTTCCTTCTGTTGGCGCATAACAACATTCTCGATGTTGGGTCCCTGATACCAACCTATTTGTTTTTTTGTCTTAGGATGCCACCGCGGCCTCGAGTGGAATCTTCCGCATGGCTGCCATTTCATGAGTTTTACAAAGACTTCTCTGCTATCCATGTCTTCGTTGACATGAGGTAGTGGGCCAAAGTAGTTGTCCCTTCCTTCAAATCCATCACTTTCCGCCAATTCCATACATTTTGCAGAACCATACGCTGCCCAAGTCTCCTCGCTCCACCTTTTTCGCAGCAATGCATGATTATCACGAGCATCGATGCAGAGAACATCGCCAACCCTCCAGTGCCGATGAGATTGACCGTACTTTGTCAGAGGAGCACCTTGCAACCTTTCCATCTCAACAGGATTTCCAAGCTGACGGACCGCCATGTCATCTGAAGAGTTCAGTTCAAACTGTCCCACAGCCCTAATGATTCGTTCAGGTTCTATCAGAAAAATGTTCTCGCCATCAGAAACTTCCAACAATCTATTGCTGCAGCTTGTTAGCTTCTTTCCTTGGTACTCATTCCAACCTCCGCAAATGGGGCAGTCCTTGCCTTCTTTGGTGTTGTTTCGGAATCTCCCGAGTTCGTATGCCATCTATAAGATGGAACGAAGAAGTGAGAGAGAGTATGATATAAAATGATGAGACAAAAGTAGTTCATAAAGAATACTCACATGCTCAATCTTGCCTTCCACGAGTTCTGCGATATTCTCACTTGCAAATGACTCATAGAGATATTCAGCGACGGAAAGAAGGTTATTGTGAGAGTTTGAGTACACCACAGCTTTGATAGGTCTCCTATCAACCCAGGAATCTGAGCATATGGCAGGATCCGTGGCAGCAGTAATTGGTCTCGTGATTCCTTCAAGGACCGCCCCTCCGAGCAATTCAAGCTGCTGCCTTTCCTTTCTGACTCCATCAACTATAAATTTAGCTTGTGCTTCATCTACCCGAATTTGGAAGTCATCAGTACCTAAGTACTCCGATAGCAATGCCATCAAAAGAGTTTTGCCTCCGATATTGAAAGCGTGACGAAGCCTTTGCTGGCGATCCAGTATTCCAATTTTCTGCAATGCGTCACTATTGTCGCTGTTCTTGGCGAGCACAATATCAATTATGGAAGATTGAATTTCTGACGGCACAGGAATGCTAACTTGTGATTGCTTGAAGATGGGTTTTGGTAAGGCTAAGTCCTGTTTCCTGTGCATTACCATGACCTCTTCCAAAACTTTGTACAGCTCCTTTCTTCCATCATCTTCTTTTCTTAGAAAGGGCCGCTTCACACAAGCCTCCCATGCACTCTTTGCTTGCTGCTTGTTACCGTTCACTCGTCCACTTCTAGCTTTGCTATTCAACTCGCCTTGCAGATCTGGCAAAGTCCCATACTTCTCATGCCTCAAAAAGAGAAGCAGTCGCTGGAGTTGGTCCAGCCCTCTGGCAGTAAAGTCTTTGCTATCCTCATCCCCAGTGGTAGGTGTGCCACTCATCACCCAGCGTCGTTCTGCACCACACTCATTGATAAATTTTGTTACATCACTGCCAGCCTCGTTTTCTCCTTGGCGATATTAGATGGCGATATATTGGAGATTAGATACGATATGGCAGCATGAGGTATATAGCAAAAACAATGTCTCCAATTCTCACCAAGTTCATGGCCTTCATCCACAACTATCCTAAACCAACGTAGTTGAAGCAATGCTGATGAAGATGCATAAACTCCAGATCCTCTTGTCAAGTCAATGACATCGTCTTCCCTACGGCGCTTCCTTGTATTAGCATATTGTTGCTTGATCCGTGAGAATGGCACAACAGCAATCATGTAGCCCATCAAGTCAAAAGGTGATGGCAGTGACATTTGCTGATGATTCAATGGAAATCTTGCGAGGGAGAGGTCGCCCACACCATCAATATAGACAACTCCACAAGAAGAACCTCCTGCACTATTGGGATCCCCAAAAACTCCCATGTTTACATGTGTACGAATTTGTTCAGCCCAGTGCTCAAGAAGTGCATCTGGGACAACTATGAGGGTTGTAGAGCAAGGAATGAGATTCCTCTCAAATAACATTCTCTTTCCCTTCTCATTGGAGAAGAAACGACGATTGCGCTTGTCTAAACCAGCCTTAAATGCAACAACACTTCGGCGGAACAGATCAAGCTGCGTCTGAGGAACCACAGGTCTCATCATCCTGTGTACATATTGCTCAAAAGATGCCAATGTGGGGAATCGATTATCCGTATAAGGCGGAGACACATCCTGGATAGGAGCAATAAAAATATGCCCGGGTTGATTGAGAGTAGACCAATGACTCAGTGAGCGTTTGAAGCATTGAAACTACAATGATCCAATGACACAACATATGCACTTCCTCACCTTTGCCAGTTGTTCATACAATTCACAAATACGGAATGGTTTCAATGCCCGCAATATCTCTACACGAAATACTGGATTCGTTCTCATAAGAGTCCAATGCTCATCAATGGATTCATTATCGTAAAATTCTTTGGGCTCGACAGGCCGTAGACCCGATGTACTCGCTATCAATGACAGCATGGTGATGGTTTTGCCCAATCCCGGCGCGTCTCCTAAGATCCCACCCCGAAGAGCACCAAATGTCGTGTTGCTGTTTTCTGCCTTGTGCATTGCATTGAGTGACGCAAGCTGATGTGGGAATAGACCTGGCAAAAAGTGTGGCGAATAAGAATGATTGAGTGCATCTTTGGTTTACAAAATATTATGTCCAGGCAAATTATTATCATTGGTGCACTGACCTGATCCCACCTCAATGTCCGACTTCGTAGAGAGCACGCCAGGATAAGCGGGGAATGGGACAAGGTAATCTGTATGCAATATGCCAGGGTTGATTGAGTGTAAACCAATGACTCTGTACTAAATGTAAAATGACACNCATCTCGGCATCGATTGTACTCAACCAATTCAAGAGCATCCGCAGTCGATTTAGACACAGAACGAAGCTGATACAAATCGCGAAGCGTGAGGAAATCCCACACGGAAGAATCGAGACGTGGCGTGTTGGTATTCGTCCTGAGGAAGAGATTCAGGAGGTCGGACTTCAACGACGAAGACGGCCGCTGGCATTCGCTGCCCCCGCTGGGATTCATAGTTTCTGCGAGTGAAGGGAATAGAAGGTGGAGGGGTGTGCTGAGGGTGGTGGCGGCGGGTGTGGCGGATGAGAGCGGAGGATAGGAGAAGGCAGAGGTTGGTTCAGGTTGGGAGAAAAATGGGAAGGAGGCGAGGAGGTGCGAGGAAGGATGAGATAGGGGGCAAATATCCAAATGTTTGAGGGCGCTCCCAACGTACACTAGCTTCGCCTAACAAATGAAGGGCTATCGGGCTTCCATATATTACGGGCTAGCCGACTCGCCCCCTAATCCCATCTGCTCTTTTTTTTGAGAGAATGCGATCGATCGATCAGTGTGTATTTCAGCGATACGCGCCATTTATATTAGCGAACTATAACGTGAATAATACGTAGAAAGATACTGCCATATTTTCTCGCTGCTTTGCGGGAACTCGCTCACATCTCCATCCAGCCAGCAGAATTTCTGACAGCCAACCTCGCTCTCTTCTCACACTCTTCAGCTTCAGCTTCAGAGCTCAGTCGAATTCAGGCAGTCGCACCTATCCCAATCCGGCGATAGAATCGTTGGCCAAATCGCATTCAACTCAAAGGGAGAGGACATCTCTTCGTCTCGACACGGCGGCGCTTTTTTGGAATCGGCGCCCCCATAATTTCGACGGCATCACCAATCTCGTTGGAGGTGTCAAGTACTTCAAGCGGTGAGTTTGCGGATTGCGTTTGCGTCGCTGCCTCTTGGCCGCGGACCTGCGATTGACATTGTTTTGTGTAGTGGTCTCTCGCAGCATTTAATCATCGCACTGGAGGCGGCGTGGCCCCATTGCCCCATTCTGCTGTGAACTATTCCCGCCGTCGAGCGTCAATCCGCCCATGGATTCATTCCGCCATTGTCATTTTTCTCATCCAAGAATCAATCTTCTCTCTATCATTTCTCATTGTTCAGTGCGGACAAGCATTTCACAAAATGGACTTTGACGACGCCCCGAAAAAGGGGGGAGGAAGGCAGAAGGGTGGTACTAGAAGGGCAGCTAGAAATAAAAGAACTGGCCGACAAAGTACTATCATCAAATCTCCTGGCATGGATGATATTTACAGTGATAAAGAGCGCGGGAACTCAAATTCCCCTAACGCCAAACCGCATTATCCACAGTATGAAAATGATAGCAGTGACAATTCTCGTTTTAGTACAGGTGCCCATATGAGCGACACCGAGATAGCTGCTATGCGGGGCTATCGGCAAAAGGAACGGAGGGAGGAGCGTAAGAGCAAGAAGCAGCTTGAGGAGGAACGGAGAGGTCGTGTAAAGAATAAGCTAGCTGAAAGCCAGAGGCAGAGAGATGCTGAAGCAGAATGCATTCACTTAGATGGCGATGATGAGGAAGCCACGACTGGACGCAGCTGCTTTGATGGCGTCCCTCTTGACCGTGTCAATAGTTTTGGGGAAAGAATGATCAAACAGGTGATGCAAACGTGTGGCACAGAGCAGGATGATTATTACGATCTTGCAGATGATGAGAAACATTCGGGCGAGGGGAGGAGAAACAACAACAAAGCCTTCCGTGGGAAGAATCATGAGAAGTCTTCCATGGCACATTCGCTGTCCCCTGCAAATAGGAATCAGAAAAGAATCCTGCAGAGCGAGCGCAGTCAAGCTGGGCGCTCTGACAACCGCGGGAGAGGATATGGTCACTCACAACGAGCTACAGGGCGGGTTTTTGCTTCCCAGTCTGATGATCCACTAGAAGAAGCGCGTTCTCGGCAAGAGACAAATCGTCATCAGAGGCAATCTTCATCGACAGCATCTGCTCATCATGATAGACGTGAGAGAGATAGAGGCAAAGGCAAAAATGGCACGATGACAAAAAAAGTTGGCAACGCCATGATTAGCCAACTGAAGAAGTGGGGCAGTGGAAGCACTGTCACAAAACGGGAAAAACAAGCAGGAGCTGCATTGACTAGATTGACTGCTGATGATCATAGAGACCAACCTTCTTCCGGGGAGAAGAGAAAACTGTCCAATCGTCTGAATGATAGATCTTCTTCAAAAAAGCGGGGTGGTTTGGAAGGCTCGGAGCACAATGCTATTGATGTCGATCAAGATCAAAGCGTTTGTTATGTCGGGGAGGACGACCATCCTGAAGAGGCTGTGAACATTACTGGCACATTGGAGCCATGTCAACAACCAACCGTATCAAATGTCACGCAACGGCACTCGTCACCCAAACCTGGCGCAAGTTCATCTTTATGGGAGAATGAAAGGACAAAGGGTGTGTTGCAGGGCATGACAAACTTTGGCTTTGGGAAGGTTTCAGGAGGCAGTGGAAGCAAGGGCCGGAAAGCTTGTGAGTGGTGGGCATTGAATGCTTTTGCTTAGATTATCGCAAAGACTTTGCATGTAGCATCCTGACATATTTCTTTGATTCTTCCTCTTTTCCCCTCGGTCTTGAGCAGCTGGCAAAAAGCAAAGCAAGGTTATTGACATAGATGAATCGGTGGAGGAGAGGAAATCCGTGAGGAGGTCATCGGAGGGGCAGGTCAGCAGATCCTCTCCTCAGAGGCGAAGTAGTCTTGGAGGCTCTGAGCACGACTCTATTGATGTGGATCAAAACGAGAGCATATGGGCTACATCGACTTCTCCAGACAAAGTTGGCAATGATGGCGCTGATGATGATGTGGACATTACTGATGCATTAGCAGCATGTGAACAGCCTTTGAGCTCAAATGATATTCAACAGCAGTCATCGGCCAAGGCTGAGAAGGGATCATCTATGCTAAATGACATTGCAGACTTGGGCCTGATGAAGAACCCAGAAGGGAGTGGTCGCAAAGGCCACAAAAAGTGTGAGTTTTTCTTTCATGCTACATATGATTAGTTCACGCAATATGGCATACTCACAAAAACTTACTGTTATCCAGCAGCTGGCAAGAAGCAACCCAAGATCAGTGACATGAATTCGTACCTGAAGAAGACGAAAAAGAGTGATGAGATTGTATCTGGCCCCAACTCCAAGGGTGGTCGCCGCAACGGGGAAAGTAACTCCACAACCAACAATGATATGTCTCGAATACCGAGGAAGGAAAAAAATGGAACAAGTGTGAGCACAAGATCAGTCACTCAATCTAAAATGGCAAAACAGGGTATGCTGTTGGATGGCGCAGCTGTGAAAGAAGGTCAAGGATGGCTCAGTACGTTGAAAGGGCCGAGTACGTTTTTTTACTACAAGTTCAATTTCCATTTGCCTGGTACTTTCTTTGTGATTTTCTTATTTTTTCAATGTGCCAAAAAATATCCCGCAGGCAAGAAGCCAATTCAAAAAGCGGCCCCGACAAGGAGGCGCAATGGCAGGAAGAAGAGTGCCTCACACTCCATAACAAATTACGCTACAGCCACACGCAGAACAAGGAGCAACTCCAAACCTAAAGGGCGCAAGGATGAAGTAATTACGATTGATAGCAGTAGTGAAGAAGATGATGACAGCCTCAACGTATCATTTGATGCTTCTGTGGTAAGTATCGATTTTTCTTCCACTTTTTCTCTGTTCAAGACAGACATCCTTCAAACTGATATGCGTATTATTTGTTCTAGCAGGGTGCTGAAGAAGATTTTACAAGGCAAAAGCGAGCTGCTGGAGATCGAGCAGTAATAGATGCCGTGCGTATAGCAGTAGGAAAGAAGGTGTTCAAATCCAAATGTGAATTGAGCTTTCAGTTTGGCACGACAGATCCATACATCCTTTTTTCATTTTACGAGAAGAGCAAAAAGTGCGAGCACAGTGTTTACTTGCAAGATGACGAGTTGAAAGAGGTCAAATATTTCATTGCAGATGAGAATGATGAAAGTGATGACTCGATGACAGTGATAGTTTTCCGCGTAACTCCCACTGAAAAGAACAACTTTGTGAAGTACTCTAGTGCCTATGATCAACACGACAGTGAAGATTCAGGGAAGACACACAAACGATTCATTTCAGTGGAAGTCCGGGATTCCGATGTTTTCAAGGTTCGTAATAGGTCCTGCTTTTTCACTTGTGTGCTGTTAATTTGCAACACCAACATATCTCTTGCCATTCAAACTTGTTTCAGGCCATGCTTTACCAGATGCGCCAGCATCCAACTTTGGAGGTTTTTTGCGGGGAGCATTCGGAGATTCCCCTCAATGATCTTGAAATATACACGAAAGCACTCATGGATGACAATCAGAGGGATAGGGATGAGCGAAGCGTTGCCAGCAGGACCCGGTCTGGCCGCTCTGGAGGGAAGAAAACAAAGAAGGATTCTGAGAACAAGTTGCTTCTAGTCTATCCATTTGATATTGATGAATCTGCTTTGAATGAAGCTGCGTCTGAGTTGAAAGAATTAGGCGGGGACACTTTAGGGGTGGAACCTCCTGGTGATGATGATGGTCATGATGGTCCACCAGACGATGTAGAGATGCAAGATCAATCAGATGGAGGCGATAATAGTGACGGAAAGAGCAAGACGTCAAGGACTCATTATGTCACCATTCGAGAGGATGATAAGGACCGTCTTAGCCCTGGACAGTTTCTCAATGATACGCTTGTTGACTTTTGGATGAGATGGTAAGATACTTTCTCATTATTGATATGACCTTCACTCATGCGCTGACACTAAATTCTGCTGCTTTTCATATCACAGGATAAGCCGTGGAGTATCTCATCAGCCTGACTCGAATGTGCATTTCTTCACCTCCCACTTCATGACCACTCTAAAGGATGATGGTCCTCAAGCTGTCTCGTCGTGGACTGCAAAGAAAAATATCAACGTGTTTAAGAAAAGGCTCATTTTCATACCTGTAAATGCAGACCTTCATTGGTCACTTTGTGCTGTTGTCAATCCGGGACTAATTAAAAATTGGTACAACCCAAAGCTTCCTGAAAGCGAAGAACATGCATTGTAAGTGTCCTAGCTAAGTATGTCTGAAGAAACCACTGATGCCAGTAATGTTCTCATTTTCCCTCTATTTTTTCAGCATATTGTTTCTAGATTCACTAAAGATGCATAGCAAGAATACGTACGCAAGGCACATTCGTACCTGGCTGAACTTTGAATGGAAAAGACTCAAAAGAGGAAAAGTTGATGGTAAAAGTGATCCTTTTGATAAGGATTCTATGCCATTGAGCTCACCAAAGAGTAAGTTGTTTTTTTTTCGCAATACTGTCCCATATTACTTCCTCTTTTTTTGACCCCGACATTGTCATATATGGCAGTCCCATACCAAGACAATGGCTGTGATTGCGGCGTTTTTGTTTGCAGGTATGCATACAATTTGTTTACAATGAGGCACCAAAAGTTCACTTGGGATGACATCTCTGAACGGCCACCATTCAAAACTTTGATCACAACGGGTCCAGCATTCCAATTTGGCATGTCTGATATTGCTCGTATCAGGGAAGAAATTGGAACTTTGATTGACAATCTCTCAATTCATTATTTGAGCATGAAGGAGGAAGAACGAGCAAACAAAAAAGCCAAACGCAAGGAGAAGATTACCGAGGAAGCCAATTCTAAGGAATCATCCGTCAGGGCTAGCGAAGTTACCACTCCCAATGAAGCATCAGAGAAGGACGACCCCCACTCAGAAACCGCTTCAACTGACCTGGCTTCTGATGAGGATGTTGGAACTGAAAAAGGGAGCAAGGCTGATACTGCTGAGGCAGCCATCAAGACTGACGAAGATGGAGACGTTGTGATGGATTCTTCTACTTTGGAAGCGGGAAATCAAAGCAACACCTCTGAAGCCGCAGCTGAAGAAGTCAATGAGGATGATGAACTTTTGGAAGGGAATACGACAGAAAGTAATGACACATCTGTTGAAGTTGAAGAAAGAGAAGGTGTGTTTATGGAGTCATTCGAGGAGAAGGAAAATATTGAATTGGGGTCTCAAAACAGTGCCCATGAAGTTGCAGCCTCCCAGAAGCTTGCAAGCAAAGACAAAACATCCCCTCTGATTTGATTTTGTTTCTTGTCTAGCTCGACTACTTCATTCGGTACCTATAACTTTGGCTTCTATGGAATGTAGGATGAGCTGCCTCAAAGTAAAATCCATAAGCTTGGCTACTTCCGTGTCTAATTTACTTTGATATCTCAACTTCTGTGCTATCACTAGATTAGTAATGCACTCACTCAAAGAACTCAAGAAGTGGTAAGCTGTCTCAATAGTCTTGATGGGTTGCAATCGATTTCTGGGAGCACATCCCCCCAACAAGACTTCTCCTCAGCAGCATCAATCTCTCAATATCAGAAACAACCCCAACTAAAGAAGTCAGTGTTTGCTTCGTCACTCTGAAGGATTGATGACCTCTACTCTTGCCTCCCTTTGGCTTATCAAACAAGCAACTGAAAAGTGTCATTTGTCTGGTGCTGCTAGCATTTCATCTCAACCTCTAATATTTTGACATCTGATGTTATCTTTGCTTTCCTCTCTTCATCTGCAATCACTTTGCCAATGATCCATGATGGTTCCCCATCCAGCTCTTCCAACTCTTTGCAATAGGCAGCAGCATCCTCCTCCGGCATACAAATCATCAGACCTCCCGAAGTCTCGGCACTGTAACCCTTGAGCAATCTAAAATCTAACACCCCGCTTTGTTCCACCTTGGCAGTATTGGCAATGCACGGCAAAGTGTGTATTTCCATACCCACCTTTGCCGATTGATTGTCCATTAGATTTTGAGCGTGTCCCAGTATACCAAACCCTGTAACATCTGTCCCAGCATGTGCATGATGTTTCACCATTATTGATCCCCCGTGGCGATTCAGACGAGCCATGGAGCACACGGCAGCATGCATCATGTCCTCGGCATCATCCTTAGAAAGGATATTACGTTTCGTGAGCTCGGTCCATTTGGGTGTTTGACGTACCCTCCATTCGTGAACATTCACAGCCACCTGAGTCCCCAATGGCTTGGTCAATACCACCACATCTCCCACCTGTGCACCATCACTCTTGACATACTCTCCCTCGGAACAAATGGTAGTGGCCACTCCCCCAATTACAGGCCAGGGATTCAACACCGTCTGTCCTCCCGTGACAGTTGTCCCCGCCTCCAAACAAGCATCGTTAAATCCTCGTACCATTTCTCGTGTGCAAATATTGCGATCATCCTCAGTCATATCCCTACATGCCGCTAGCAGCATGAGCATAAAATCACACTCCCCTACACCCTCGGCATAAAGATCACTCAACACATTTGCCGCACCAATCCTACCCTGCAAGTACGGACTATCCACCAGTGGAAAGAAAAAGTCCGTTGTACTTATACACACATGTCCCTGTCGCGTTGTACGAACAGAGCAGTCCAGTGCGATTTTGCCATTGGCCGTTCCCAGATTTTGCCCATCCCCCAAGTTGAGGGAAACGAGCATCGATTGCAGTTGGGATTGGGGCACCTTGCAGGCTCATCCTTTTAGGGTGGAGAAGGAGGTTAGGGACCAGCCGGGGGGTAGGCCTAGTTTGGTGGGGTCGAAGTTGACTGGTCGCAGAGGTAATGCAAAAATGAAAAGAAAGATGGATAATAAATTATTGGTTGGTCAGCAGGACACAATAATTGAAAACGATACACCCATCAACATCAACAACATCAATTCGGAAGTGTGTCAGACGGCGGCAAAGAACCGCTAGGCTTGGATATTTGCAACGAGGCCGCTACACGGAGGGCAATCCGCTCTCGCGGTTCCGGTAACATTGCCAAGTGCTCTCCATCGAGGTTTGTTCATCATTCACACTTCTTTGCATGATGGACCAGGTTGTCAACACAGTCGCAAGAAAAACATCAACCCAGCCAGCTCATGGTACTGGCACGAGACATCCGGCGCCGTGTGACGCCCCGTGAAGATGGCACCTACCCGACTCTTCCCTCGAGGGTTGGTAGCCCTTTGCCGCGGTGCGTTGCTTCTTTGCTCTGGAATCGTTTTCGGATGACATGGTTGGCGTCCGTCGGTGTTCTGTGTTCTCTCTCTTGTGTGGTCTACCTATGGTCTATCATCCAGCTGGTGTTTTCGGGCTCGCACTCGAAAGTTTTGGCACGAGTCACGAGTTTAACGAGTGACTCTGCGGTTGGATCGATGATAAGCGATCTTTAGCGAGTGTAGTCCCGTGAGAGTGGTAGTGTAGGATCGTCAAAATGATTACCTACTGCGACATGCACCATCCTACCATTGCACCAGCAAGGTCGACCATGAAATGACCGTGAGTGACCGTGAAATGACCGTGAAGCGACCGCGAACTGACCGT
>JALLOX010000181.1:0-15542 GCA_036939695.1 Thalassiosira ordinaria | reverse complement strand
CACTCCAAGCTACATGAGACACTGCTGGTGGAATCTAGGGACAGTATGACCAGCACACCCTCTCACCAGCATGGTCTCCACTATGTTATTTCAAAGTTTTCTCTCTCTGCTCTAAGCCAGTTGATATATAGTTGGTTTGTTTTGTCAATATTCATTTCTGCACCCTCTGTGCAAGTTCATCCAATTGATGATTGTTTTTGATTTTCCATTTTGTTGCATTCCCTAATCCATACCTTCGATAAATTGTTTTGTACTCCAAGCAAGCGCCACATCACCATAATACATCTTAATGGCCCTTTGCCCTGGGCACCCTCTAAACTCCGTCATCCTCCACCTCATACCGCTGGTGATGATCCCACAGCTCCCCCTGGGGTCACTACTCCCCATTTTCTACCATATCCACTTCACTCGCTCTGGAAACCTCATTCGGAGGTGAAATAGTCTCCCATAGTCTATCCCTTCGTCACCGATGGTAGCGATTGCTGATCAGGCTTCGTACGGTCGGATAGTGTGGTAACTGGCTTGCCAGGCCAGTGAACAACGTTGTCATGATGGCACCTGAGCTGGTGTCCGTTATGGGGTCGATTGCCCCATAAGCCATCTTCTTGAGTTGGCCTGAATGATGCATGGGCTCCCTTGGCCTAGGCGTGTGCTTGCATGCTTGTTTGGTGCTCCTCCACACCCTCTGTCATTGGACAGCTTCCGTGCTTGTCGTTGAGGCTATCCCCTGCGTGTTGGCACTTCCCGAGTTATGGCCCTATCTTGCCCCTGGCTCCTCCATCTTGCCTTTTCTCAATCACGACAAGGTTGATCCGCGGCTTGGCTCTGATGAAGGTCTTCCTGATTCACCGGGGTCTTGGCAAGATGTCTTACTCTCTCTTGAGCTTGTCTTGATGGGAGTATTTTGTGTCCACTGACATCCGGCTCCAACTTGGCATTGAGGGTCTAATGCAAATTTGGAGCAGGGAGAAGGAAGGTTGCTTTCCAAATAAACCTCCTCTCTGTTAACAATGCTTGCGGGGCGGCAATGTTGAATTCTGCCCAGTCCTCCCCGCAAAGCAATGACGACAGCACGTGTTGTCAATAATATTGTGCGTCGTCCTTGGAGTCGTCGGCGACCGATTCGATTGACGATGGGCCATGGGCGTGTTTGCTGTAGAGTTCCAATGGCCAGTTCATTTGTTTGTTTCGGCAGCGCCACCATGGCGCTGCCTGCTGCCATTCAGCGGAATAAATGTTAATTTTGCAGATCATAATGAAATAGGCGTAGCTATTATCGTGTAATCGGTAATTAACATTTATGATTCTAGAGAGAGCTAGGATTGCCATGGCAACGGACATTGATTGCTTTTGGCTGGATTCTCCGGTCCGCGCCAACTCTACTATTGGCACTCCAAGCTACATGAGACACTGCTGGTGGAATCTAGGGACAGTATGACCAGCAGGATCAACTCCACTTCTACCAATGTCAGCATGTGGACATAGTCAAAGCAAAGGAGGACGCACTGGATACAATTCAGAGCAACCTCCACAAAGCACACGTCCCACCAGGCGTAGCAATAGCATTTATGGATCTACTACGAGTCAAGACGAGGTCAATTTGACAGAGAAAACAATTTGCATGCTTAGAGGCATGGACGGCTTATGAGGCGCAAGAATCATTTGGAAGCTTTGCTATCCTACGCTGCCACCGTCATGTACAGTGGGCAACATCGTGCATGAATATCTTCAAGCGTCCAGGCACCCTGCCTGGCAACAATAACAAACTAGATGAAAAGAAATACAAGTCTCCCTACGAAATGTCAGTATTCCTAATTGAGCAAAGCTGGCTACTTTTTCAGAAGATATAGGAGACAAGGAACACTGTACTGCACAGCTCAAATAGTTTTGCAGCAGAGGCAGAGAAGCAATTGAACTTCTCTCGACTACTTCTCTACAAAAGTAAACAGAATCAGATACTACATGATGGTGACCGCCACCACATATGCTACCCAGTTGGAGTCATTGCTCCGTGGGATAGAAAATGAAAAAAACAGTTCAGCTGTTAGACAGACTGCACAGGATCTATCAAGCAGACTGCAAGCTGCAGGCAGATGGTCAGAAAAAATCTGACCGGCTTTGACTTTTCACAATTACCAAACCAGATGAAGATGAAATACTCTGAGTCCAACCCAAATCAAATGCTAGGTCCTAGATCCGGCAGGGCAATTTCTGTACTATTCTGGCAACAGTCTCATAGGAATGTAACGATACTAAAATCTATTTATATATATGATAGATGCCTCCCAGAAATTCAGCAAGGTGCAGAATGTTGATACATCGTCTAGACCAGAAGGTTTTCCGTTGCCTGCCTTCAAGATGAGTATGAAATACCATTTGTTGGAAGCAGTATTTGGATCAATGATGTCAAACAGCAGCAATTTGTATGGATCCCAAGCTGATAATCAGATAACCTACGGTAGTTGTACTGATTACCAAATGTAAGAAGAGAGATACACCATAGAGATTGATGATACCAATGAATGTAGAAAGAGGCATGAAAAGGCTGCAAAACACTCAAGCACCAAATCTCAGTTGATCATGATCTGACAATAGCTATTGGATAGATCAAAGAAGTACATCAATGTTGCCACTGAACTACTCCAACAATCAGAGAGATAAAAATGCCAAGGCAGAAGGAAGCAAGACAAGAAATCTACAAAAATAAATTGAAGATGAGGATGCAAAGACTAGCTGGCTTTTTTCATATGAAATTTACAATTGAGTCAATCAACAAGATGGCCACCAAGACTGAGCCCACTAATGTTGCAACTTTTGTAGGAGGTGGACTAGTTGTCGAACAGTGTGAGAAGCTTGATAAAAGAATTGTACAGGAATTCCAGAAACAATCGAATACTGGAATGTTGCATGAAAATACAATGCTAATTGCCTGCGACTCTATCATACACATTTGGCATTACCTTCAGCTAAAAGATAATAATAATAATGAGGCAAAGGAGCTAATCAAGAATTATTTCAATTGGACCGGACCAAGGCATTGCAGGATTTAATATTACCAACTAAGGACTTGGGAGGGTTGATGATAAGGCAGTAACAAAGTCAGACATCCTATTTCTTTTCATTCGGCCATCAAGTGAGGCCTTTGACGATTAACGATTATCATAAGAAGTTACACCTGTACTATTGTTTTGTTTTTCTTGTTTTGTTTGTTTGAGGTGCAGACAGGATACCTTTTGTCTTTCTTTTCCGCCCAAAGGCAGAGCAACAACACAGTAAGGCCATAGAAATATTATTCCCCAATATTCCCTTTTCCTATCCGAAAGCATTAGATTGGACCCAATCAAGTTATTATTCTACCCATTCCCCATATGTTGACATGCCCCCCTGACACGTCGTCGTCTGTACACATTACTACCCCCTGAGGCCGTCCTCAGAGATGTAGTGTACCCGGTATGCCTCGTAGGCGCAAATGTACCGGGTTCTCCCCATGTTTCTTTGCCGGAGCGGACGTAATCCGCCGCGGCTAACGCTGATTCCATTGATGCAATCCAATTTTGCCGAGCGCCGGTGGAAGTCTCCCCCAGCTGCCCAAAGTCCTCCTCCAACAAATATCGATGTTTTGCCAGTAGGTTCCCTGGATCTGTCCACATTAATTCCTTCACCCTTTCAAAGATTTGCTCATGTTGGGCGAGAGTGAGCCCTTCCAGCTTCTTGTAGTGAACATGGGAGTTCCGAAACAGCCATTGTTTATGAGTCAGCTGAAATAATTTGCTGACCAGGTTCTGACACCATCTTTCTGGTGTCATATGCGACCGTTGTTTCTTCAGTGATTGCTGCACTGCCTCCAGAAACAAGGTAGAGATACATCCCTCCACAAAATTGTCCCAGCCCAGTTGATCTTGAACGTCAGCCAAGGCATGCAGCATTGGTGATTGGCCATGCAGACCTTCCTTCATTGTTTTGTCAGATTGGGCAAGTAAGTACCGAGCTATCATATTCCGAAGCAAGGGGTCAATAGAGGTTGTTGTCATCCATTTCACAAGCTCATCCACAGTATACTCCAGCATTGTCCGTCGTCTGGGGTCGCGGCACCGTGTGATATGTTTGGATGACTCATCCTCTTGACCACAACTTGGGCAGACATTTTTCACTGTTGGATCAATCCGAGACAGTTGGCGGTTGGTGCCGAAGAATTTGGAGCACTGCTTTGTGACAAACACCCGAAACATCTTGGGAAAACCAAACATAGCCTTTTCAACATCATCCCACCAGATGAGATGGAATTCATACTTGCTGACAATCCCCTTGGCGTGGAAAAACTCGCGGGCTGTTCTGTAGCTTCAATGCCGATTAAAAGCCTTCTCCAGTGATCCAGTGACCTTTTTGTTGTTGATAGTCACCCGTATCTGCTCGAAAGGAAACTCACTGCTGATGAATTCCTCATCGGTAATCCCTGCCACCAGTCCCAGCTTAGCTAATTTATCCACCACCACATTTATTTGCTCCCGTAGAGTCAGCTCTCCCCAATGCTTGTCTTCATCTTGATGTGACGGTACCCATTGGTAGTTGCTGTCAAAGGGGTTGTGCACAAGTTGCTGTTTGAAGCATCGAAGAATATCTGCCTGTGCCTGCTTTGCTTTGAGCTGTTTCTGCGGAGAGTTCCCATGCTTGACAGCTCCCATATTATCACAATCAATTTGCACTAGTGCATATGGAGAGGCTCGGCGCTGCGATCCGGCTCGGAGCACAAGTTGGACTAGCAGCCCTCCAAGTATTTCTCCTCTATAGTTGTCCGCCTCATCAGATTTTTTGGCGACGACTCCCTTTGCTCATTTGTCGGTGGTTGTGTCAAGTATCATAAATACTGCCGAACATACATCTTTCCGCACCTTGGGCATGTAGGAGCCATCATGCACAATAACTAGAGACCCTGGAAGAAGACCGCGGTGGATCCATTTGCCGTCGCCATCACACTGAAAGTTGTTCCAAAGGGATTGATTTTCAAAGCTGTGTAGGACTTCCCAGAAGTCTGTTTCCACTGGGATTGGGGCTGGCACAGATATGTAGGAGTGTAGGCTAACTGTAGAATCGTCAACCTGTCTGATACTGACATAGGTGTGCCGTGGTGGAGTTCCATCCCGAGTTTCAGTCCAATGATAGCGATGCCCAAACCTAGTGTTATGATTTTGCCCATCATTCTGAAACACTTCGTAACAATCCTCCTGATCTGCGGTTATGCGTGCATAATATATTTCCCGCTTATCTTCAGATAGGTACCATCTCATTTTTGTGTGACCCTCAGAAATGTAGGGGCCAAGACCCTCAGCCCTTGGCACAATCATAGTTGGACCCACACTAGCTCTGATGCAATCCTCCCACAGAGTAAAATCGGCTCGTGTTGGCTGCTCCAGAGGGAATGTGTACATGGATGTCTCTTTTGGGCTGTCATCCAATGCCCAAGGCTCAATGGTGCGCCCATCACATGAAGTAACATCGGAGAAATGGACAATTCCTTTATACTTCCGAACACGATTCAGCCTTTCTGCTGTTTTGGCATCGGTAAACCCCCAAACAAGAAGCATACTCATGAATGAGCGATCACCTTCTTGCACTGGCTTGTAATGGTAATCCTCTGCAAGCTCAATTGTGATATCCAAATGCGAAGCAAACTCCCAAAAGTTTTTGAACCATGTGCCATCAGTGGCAAGGCAGCCGAGTGTATCAAAGTCATAGGAAAAAATATTGCCATAAAGCCCGACTTCAATCAGTAGTGCCTCATAAGCATGTATCATCAGTTGGCCACACGGTCCATCGTATCCCCATTGACACTGCATAAAGTAGACTTTAGCTGCAAAGCAGTCAACAACAAAGTTCGGAAGGCCCAGCCCTTGGAACCGCTCAGAAAGAAGCCGCCAGGCCAGAGTGATGCACCTGTTGACTCCTAGCAATGGAAGGGCTTTGTAGTAAAGGCCTTGCATGAGAGAATCCAGTTTGGCGGGTTTGATCACAGCATAGGCCAGCCCATAAGTCATGGCTGGGTAAAGTTGTATTGCCAGGCTGAGCCACGCATCTCTAGCAGGGAGAGGTCTGGCACAGAGTTTGTCAACCCATTCAATGCCCTTATCTTTCATTGCCTCCATATGCGCAACCCCATTACCTGCTGGAACAAAGTACACACCAAGCATATTGGTTGGTTCAGAGACGTCTTTGGTGGGGATGGGGACCACATTACCATTTGGCTGAGGCACCGAGATATGGCTGGGTTCATACTTCATGGACCCGTCCTTCTGCTTCACTTCGACCAATGCCCTTGGCTCAGGCAGCTTCTTCAACGGCTTGAGCTTTGTTTTGCCTGCGACAGTATGATATGTCATGAAGTACACCGAGCACTTAGCTGGTTTGAGTGCCCCACCAGTAGCTTGAACGAGACCAGCTAAATCATTGGTTGCCACTTGGACTTTGTCAATAAGTTCTTTGTCCTCTGTGTGCTGGGAGTCGCCCCAGTGCAGTGCATCGGTATCATCGACGAACATAGCCGCAGCAAGGAGAAACATGCAGGCCGTGTAACTTGAAGTGAGCTTGGCCCCATGCCCCATCCTCTTGCAAGCATTGATGACGATTGTGCTTAGGCAGGAGAAGGCTGGAGGTGCTGCACAGTTGCCCTGGCCATACCCAGCGATGGGGTCCTCTGTGGTTCCGCCAAAGAACTCTTTTGACTCTCCAAAGCCTGTCCGGAGACAGAATTGCATCATTGAGAAGGATTGAAGCATAACACAAATATCATTGATTGGGATCCGCCAAGCCTGCATACCAATACTTGTGGGTGGGTGTGTGCCTCTATCATAGCAGTCACCCAAGTCGCAGCTATCAATTGCAGCAGGATGGTGTTGAACCTTTGAGACATCGGCCATAAATGTCTTTGACATTATTGCATCCATACACTGACTCCCCTGCTTGGCAAAGAGTTCATCCGGGATAGCATTATTATCATGGACCGAGTGCATCATCTGGCGAGCAAAGACTAGCTTATTCCACCAGTTGAAGTCCGCCTCGAATAGACATATTGCTCGGAGCTTGTTGACGTAGTTGTTCCCGCAGATTTTTTCCAGCAGTACTGTCACTCCAATGCTCCAACGGTCCAAAGGAACACCGGTTCTGGCACACAGGGTCAGCTTCTGTGCGTAAAGAGCAGAAAGATGAGGATCAAATGATGCAGCTTTATAGTGAGCAAAGTGCAAGCCAGAATATGATGATGAGATTCGCTCATTTGCTCGTTGCCAATAATACTGAAAGTCTTCGACCGTCACATATGTTGCCAGCTCCTCCTACGGCATTGTGGCATAGATGTGGGCTGCCTCCTCCAGCAACAGGCGCGTTGCTGGGTCAGTATCCGGAGGAAAAACATATGTCCCTTCTAATATTGCCTTGGCTGCAGCTGTATCTCCTAAAAACCCAATATCATCAAACAGTTGCCCTCCATAGCATGGTGCTGAAAATGCCAAGCGAAATTGCTCACTGAGGTGCTTACTGACGTGACCAAATATTCCATCCTCAGTGTCACTCTCTAATGTGGAATTCCCCTCTTGTACTCGGACGTTGTAGACTGCCCCGCCCTGATTTGGCTTTTTAGACCATTTGAGCCGGCCGTATCTCTTTGCGCTGGATTCCCTGCGAAGAATGCGTAGGATGTCAGCAGCAGCCTTCGTGTTACCATTCTTGCGATGGAAGGCAAGCCTCTTCTGAAGGTGATCCCGCCTGAGCTGTGGTCTCTGAGCCCTTATTGACTCCATCTCCTTTTTGCAGAAAAATAGTTCCACTTGCAATATCTCCTTTGTCATTTGCCTAGGTAGGGTCACAGATCTTCTTTTTCATACAATCTCTGATCAGATTTCGTGAATCCGGCACCTTGCCATCCAGGTACTTGCCTACTCGGTGGAGCAGCCGCTGACGCCTTTTCCAGATGCCAAATCTGGGGCTCCAGGGAACATGATTCTGCTTGAACTTGTGACATTTGTTGTCGGCAGAGCGCATGTAGTCGGTCATTTCACCATCCCACTTGTTCATTTTGAGTTGGAACTCGGATGGCGAGACAAGATCTGCAAAATGTGTGAGCTCGTTCATTTTCCGATACATTTCATGCCGTTCACACAATTGGTCCAGAACCGAGATATAGTTGTCTCGGATACGTTCACAGTAGCAATTGAGCTTGCGAGCATTGGAGGGAAGAACTCGAGGAAAGACACTGCCAATCACAGACACAGAAGTGAAGTCAAGCACAAAACACCTGTGATCACCTGCACCCCCATATTTGGGAAGTAAACGAGCATGAAGCACTTCCACATCTGCCGTGGCATAGACCGCATCAATTGGCCGTGTGCCTGTCACAAAAGTGGCTGGCAGGCAATCTCCAGTATGAAGATGGCACTGCTCTTTCATAAATAAATCTGGCTGACTGAGACGCTTGCCAATCCTGCTGTCGTAGACATTTTCATTGAAGTCCCCACACAGAACTACTTCGTCCCCAGCTGCTTTCCAGAGCAATAGTTGAGAAATCAGTTGCTCAAAAAAGATAGCGCTGGTGCTGTTCAAAGACAGTGAATCCCTTGGCATCTTTTCCCGGCTCCCCGGGCTGATATGCTACTACCACTCTTGTTTGTTTCCCACCCTTGCCAATTAGCTGCCAGCTCCATCTACCAAGCCCAGTATAATCACTACCCGAACTAACAACCTGCGTTGACATTCGTCCAAATGTTGCCATTGCCGTACCCCCTTTCTGATCTCGTACTGTATGCTCAGTAGTGTTGTGCCCCACCACACACTCCTTCTGCTGGCCAAAACCAAAGAGATGTTTGAACTGGCATCCAGCTTCTGCCTGTCTCCAATCACATTGAGTTTCACATCCAGCCAGAGTGTCAACTTGATAGTGTTTGGCCAAACCATCAATCTTTGTAATCTTCTCATCCCCTGTGAAAACTCCCAAGCTGTTCCAATTCTCATACATGAGGCGGTAGACATCATCTGGTTTCTCACGTGGAAAGAAGCCATATCTGTCCTCCTTGACTAACTTCTCTGTCTCATCCGCGACAGACCGTGCTGCGGCTTGCTCCCAGCGTAAGATTTCATTGGCAGCAACTTGGAATCTGGCTCTGTGATTCCGCTGTGTACGACGGTTATTCTCCTTTGTTACATGTTCGATGATTTCCCTACCAGAGGCTCGCAAGCGCTCCTTAAACCTCCTAGAACCAGTATCAAACTGCTGCGATGTTGCGCATTGAATGATTGGGTGGCCTAAGTTAGTGCATAATGCCGACCAGCTCGTTGCTGGCAGGATTGAGTTCGGTTGGATGGCAGAAAGGCTCGATAATTGTTGGAATTGCAATTGTTGTTGTTGTTGTTGTTAGTGGACGTGGTGTTGTTGTTATTGTTGAAGATTGATTGTTGTTGTTGGTTAATGTTGTGATGATATTGTTGGCGTTGTTGTTGGTATTGTTGTTGGATTTCCTGTACCCGTTGGTGATAAAGGTTTGTCATTGAGTTGCCGCCTTGATTGGTGGTAGAATTGTGATCATTATGTGGTTGTGCTGTAGTATTGTCCCCAGTGAATCCCCTAAGACCGCCGCTCACACTATTGCTGGCGGAATAAGTGGAAATTCCCCATCTCCCTCTGCACCCATTTACAGCAGAGGGGCCTGCAAAGCAGATCTAACCCTACTCCGCGGCACTTCTCGGATCATCAGTATTTTGATGGCCCTGGGGTTCTCAGGCCGCAGAGCCTCCACTAAGGTGGGGGGGTACCCTGCAGACCAGCTGCACCAAGCTGGTTAGCCGCCTGAGCCTCCATGGCTCTGAGACGCGCCTGCAATTTTGCCATTTCATCTTCCATGCTCTTGGCCTTCTTCTCCAGTTCTGTATTCTTTGCCTGCAACTCCTTGCCAGCAGCCTTCTGCAATGCCATCCTCTTTGAGTTCACAGAGCGGTTAGTGCTTCGCCCTGTGGAAGAGGAAAAGTTAGTGGCACGAGATGCTGCATCACCCTGTCCAAATTCAAAGTTTTCCCTGACTTTCATCGTTGACATGAGTTGCTCCTTAGCATTTCCATCCATAATAATTCCATCTGTCACCACCTCATCCTCCTCTACGTCACTCAAAGCCTCATCAATAAGATCACTGAATTTGCCCTTGTTCCCTCCCACTGGATCTGTGACGACCCATGTATCAATATTCAAAGTACAATCGCCAGCCACCAGCCGGGGCTCAATTTCAAAACTATCCATGAAGCTCCTGGCGCATCCATCGGTTAAGCCCATTACTTTTCTCATGTACTCCCACCAGAAGCCAGCAGGGTGTTGGGCCATCCGCTGAAGGTATTCAGCATTGTCGGCCTTATCCACAAACATGACCTGAATTCTTCCACCTTGAGACGGCACCGGGACCACAGCCTCGATCAATGCTTTTCCAGTCACTGGATTCATCAGGCTCATGTACAACTCGCGAAGACACGAAAACTTGGGTTCAGGTGTCCGTCCATCATTGTATCTCATCTCAACTTCCTTCTCAAGTGTAGCGATACCCATATGCTTGGTGTACCTCACATCACAACTATACGTCAAGTGCTTCCCCATATCAATGTTGAAGCCAATAATAGTCTCCATTTCTGATTTATCGGTGATGGTTGGCTGAATGTATGATCGCCTAACTACCTTCTGCAGAACATTGGATTCAGAGATGATTCCAGATTGGCGCCAGAAGTGTCCAATTCTTCTTTTCCGCTTCCACATTCAACAGGCGAACTCCATCATCCTCATTGTATCCCTTGATGGCTGACAGCTTGATTTTCTCGTATACTTTGGGAGGTACTCGCCCCTCCCTCATCTTCTTAAAATACATGACTTGATCTGGGAGCCCCTTGCCTGCCTGTTGAAAGTCGAGTGTGCCATGTGCAATCATATGATCCCTCGCCTTCTTCAAAAGGTGAACCAGAGTCATCTGCAGGCCGTCTGCATTAAGGCCATTGGGCACCCCCAACAGTGACATCTGCGGCGTTGATCGCTTAATCTGGGTCCGCTTCCACCTAACGTCCAGCTTCATCCTCTTCAAACCATGATCCGCAATCTCCAGCAATTCCTTCAGGTTGATCTGCTTGCATGAAATCTTCAACACTAGTTTCACCGTCTGCGGCCAGATTTTGCCATTCTTATCGGGCTCGTAGCTGGGGGGTAGATTGATGGCCCACTTTTGTTCTGCATCTGCGTAAAGAAAGAAAATGGTTGGAGTGTTGGGGAAGCCCTTTTTGCGGTCAGGGTTAGTGACAGTAGGCATAGCAACTCCGTCATACATGCACTCAAAACACGCAGTATTATCTATGCTTTGAAGAAACGAGAGCAGAAGCGATGCCGCATCAATGCACACTTCATCTTGGAATTCCACCCCATCCATCTTTGTGACATGCAGCTCAATGAATCCCCCTCCATCCCCATCCACAATCTGTTGGCCTAGAAGTCGTGTAAGTAACACTGACTGTTCATTCACCTCCATAGCTGGGAGATCTCCATGGGCAACCCCTGTATAACTTGGAGTCTTGAAAGTACTTGGTGCTGTAACCGATGACATTGGTGTTGCAGATGCCGTGCCTGCCAAGTTTCCCACGGAATGGGCATTACTATTAACTGTACTACCTAAGGTAACATTGCTGGGAGTGAAGGAGACGGCAGGCTTCTGTGGAGCAGATTCACCAGTGGTATCCATGTTCGCTTCTGCTGGCACGTTTGTTTCTGAGGTAGTTGCTGCAGTAGCCCCGAAGGCGAAGGTACCCTCACCAGCAGTAGTCCCCATGTTGGTCCCAGGGTTAAATTCGGCTGATGGCGCCTTGAACTCGAATGCTGTAGTGCCAGAGGCTGGCTGAGACGTGTCTCCCATGTTCTCGCCACCGCGATCTTCTCCTGTCTTGTCTGACCCATGTCCGACTTAGGTTGACCCTCAGGTGAAGATGTATTGGCAGGATTGTCAGAGGTGGGAGTACTCTTGGTCCCATCTGCTGGTTGTTGGTCGGATCGATTGTCATTAAACTTCACACCTGAAGAATCATCGCAGTGCTGGGCAGCCCTACTCTCTTCCTCAGCATCCAATCTGGCCTTGATCTCTGCAATCTCCACTGCAGTTTCCCCTTTGATCTTCCTGCGGAACTGCTCACCCAACAGGGCATACTGATTTTTTGACACGTCTGCCACTGGGGGTATGGGTTCCTCCCCTACATTGCTATCAGACGACTTTGCCAACACCTTCTTCATATTCTTCTGCTGTACTGCACACCACTCAGCAGTTTGTTCACCCCCTCCTCCAGGTGCAAAGAACTGTTCTTCATCAGTCATGTCGATCACCTCCTTTCCATCTCCCTTAAACAGCCGTTTCGCCTCCAATCCCCCCTCATTCTTATCATCTCCAATTGCATTAGGATCCTCAGGTGAACGAAGATCGAAGCTCTCCACTGGTTTGGTGGGGGACACAATCGGGGACTGAACTTGAACTCGCTTCTTATTCCCCTCTGTCTCTCGCATGGGGGAAGAGAATGTATTCTGGCTGTTAGGTTTACCGGCCACTCCAATTCCATCTCCAGCAGAATTGCGCCGCACTTTCTGGGTGTGCCCTCGAGTCGCGACCGATGCATATGTTCCCCCAAAAGCATTGCCTCCACCTCCTACTCCAATTCCATGATTATTACCTCCTCCCATTTCTCCTCCTCCATCTCCCCCGGTTGCCCCGGCTACGCCCCCTCCTCCCTCAACTCCTCTGATTGAAGATTTATTTGCTGCAGCCTCAGCAGCCAGTGCCTTTTGCTTTGCATCCTCAAATCTCCTCAGAGCTTCCAGAGCCTTTTCCTTGTCCTGCAGCCTTTGCCCGGAGGCGAATTGCCTTTTCTTTGTCCTCCTTCAACTTCTTTTCAGCTATCTCCTTAGCACGCTGATCGGCCTTTGCCTTCTTGTCTGCGTCCGACTTGGCCTTGGCAGCACTTTCAGCGGCAATCTCCTCCGGAGTTTTCTTGCTACGGTAACCTCCCTTACGAGCACCGCCTCCACCTCCTCCTCCACTGCCTCCACTGCCTCCACTGCCTCCACTGCCTCCACTGCCTCCACTGCCTCCTCCTCCCCTGCCTCCTCCACCACTTCCTCCGCCGCCTTTCCCACCTCCTCCTCTCTTGAGCCGATTGCCAGGAGCAGTGGGCCTTGTACGGCTTGAATCGGGTTTGTTGTTCATCTTAGTTGTCGAAGTTTGATTGATTTCTAAGCGGCTTGGTACCATTGATTTATTCAATGATTGTTTTTGTTTGTGTTGATTTTTGCCTACTACGGTAGCCAAATCAAGGACCGGCAATGCTGAAAACTGCAGAAATTCAAATTGCTGCTGATACTGAACGGAATCTGCATCAAGAAAAGAGTAGTTTGATGTACTAGTAGAATTGAAAGGATAGCAAGGTTGATCGAGCGGTCGTTGATGTTGATATCGTCGGGCGGAATGGTTAACGCTACTGCAGCAATGTGCCTTGAAGCTGCTGGTTGCGGCTGATCGGTACCGAATTCCTCCGTAGAAATAGTAGATTTTGCTCATGATTTTGGATATTTTTTACTTTACGCTGACTCCTGACGACAAGAAGTATCAAGTGAGGCCTTTGGCAAGGAAACAATTGAGCCGGTGGAATAGTCAGTGGTCCACACCTGCAGTCAAGCAGATAGACACTATGAACTTCGATAACATGGGCTAGATTAGGACTTAGAGAAAGTTATGGGCAACCCCATACCCTTCTGAAATATCAGGTTCTGCAATAAAGGGGGGTTTTAAAAAAAGTTATCAATTGGTCCGTCAGGAAATCAGGGGCCCTGTCAGGGGTAGAACTGCATAGCGGCTGGCTTGTGGCACTCTTCCGAAGTTGCGGAGAAAGGCCTATGAGTAGCAAAATTCGTGTCTTAGATCATAAATAGCCACAACTTGCAAAATACTCATATTTGATATTTGGCCAATATTTGTGCGTTAGATATTGACAAATTAGGACTGCATTTTTGGAATTGTGATTCTCCCACCATTGCTCGGGTTTTGACGGCACAGGAATATTTAATTTTTCGTTCATTCACAACTTGCAGCTGCTGCGTCCTCATCTGTCCTCAACAATACACAATTTGCCTTGCCTCTGCCTCTGCCTCCATGCATCGCTGCCTCTACTGCTCTCCCAAAGTCGAAAGGAGAGGCCATCCATCTATCGATCATCGAACACCCTCTCACTAGAGAGAAGAGAGAGAGAGAGATAGCGGGACAGCAGTGTGGGTTCACTATCTCCTACTCTCCAAGCTGCGGGCATCAGCAAAGATTGGGTTGGCACGTGACCTCACGTGACATACAGCCCCCAACCCTATGATATGGATGAAAATCTAAAATGAATACGAGAACAGATTGCAGTTTGGTCACCCTACTGCTACTTGTTCACTACTACTTGCTGATAATATCATTCCATCAGCTAGGAACGGCGGCATTTTTATTTTCGGACTCTGCGACAAGAACCAGCGTACTCACATCCTTTAGCAGAGGCAAAAACATCAGCTCAAACAAAGGCATGAGTTCCAACAATTATGACAACAATGGAAATGAAGACCAAATCATTCACTGGGCAATTGTCGGACTCGGCGATGTCTGTACAATCAAGTCTGGACCGGCATTTTATAAATGTCACGGTTCAACTCTGTCAGCTGTCATGAGACGAACTCCTGGTGCAGCCCAGGAATGGATTGATACAAATGCTTCCAATTTACCAAAGGATGTGGCAGAGTCTATACGGGCATTTGACAGTGTGGAGAAAATGCTGGAGGAAATGGGTTCTGAATTGGATGCAATTTATGTGGCCACCCCACCAGGTGATCACTTGGAAAATATAAGGCAGATTGTCAAAGCCATTAGTGCACCTGCTGGCTCAAAAGGACACAATCAAAGATTAAAGGCGGTATATGTTGAAAAGCCATGTGGGAGATGTGCATGGGAGACTCGCGCAATGATTGATGAATTGCATGCTCGCAATATTGAGTTCTACCCAGCATATGTGTCACGTGCTCATGAACGGACAGTGGTCTTGCGCAAATTGCTGGGGGAAGACAAGGTCTGTGGCGATACAATAACAAGTGTCAAGTATATCCAAAGGGGGAGCAGCCTGGCAAGAGGATTGGATAATAATGATGCACAAAATAACAACAATATTCCATGGAGATTGGATGCCAATCAGAGCGGGGGAGGACTCATCATGGATATGGGATGTCATATATTGGATAGGTTGGATTATTTGTTTGGTCCATTGGAGAATGTCAAGAGTACAGTGTTGCGCAAGGGTGGAGGAGGAGGAGATGCAGCAACGTATCCTTTGGTGGAGGATTACGTTGCCATGTCTGCTACAATAGGAGATTGTAATTGGTCGGCCATCGACTCGACAGGTGCCAGTGTGGAGTGCACTTGGGATTTTTCTCCAAAACAAAGTGACCAAGAAGGTGACGATGATGATGTGGACGAACT